>JXTB01000146.1:303952-333967 GCA_002914805.1 Parasponia andersonii
TTTTTTTTTTTTAAAGTAAAATTAAAACTCGGTTTTTTCGATAATAAATCCTATCCTTAACGGGACCACAATATATTAGCTTTTCCTTATTGACGCGCTCTTATCCGCGTGCACAACACTTGTGAGTACCACGTCAGTTCTCGGCCCTCCCCTCGGGCGCTCGAGAATTCATGTTCCGATCCAAAACATATTATTTTTGTTAACCGTTTGTAAACTTTGCTGCTTATTACAGTAAAGAAGATCAAAAGATATAAAAATAAATAAATAAATTCGAGTAATATCATTCAAAATCGCCCTTAGTTTCAGATCTTGAATAGTTTTATTATTCGTTATATGTACACCTTGCTCTACCGCCAATTGGAACCAAACCCAATTCTCTCGATTTTCCGATTTGGGTTCTCTTGATTCGAGTTTTTGAGGAAGACCCACTAGAGCTTTTCTTCTTGGATCTGTAAAGTGGAACTGGGTTTTTCATATTTTGTGTTATAGGGTTCGGAAAGAGGGTCTCCTATCTTATTCCTTGGGATATGTCTGGAAATGGGTTTTCGATTTTAAGCTCGGATCTTGGCTTGATTTCGATACGACATGGATTTTTGACTGAAAGTGAAGGGGCCCAATTGGATAAATTGTCGTTTTTCGTGGAGCTTGAGTCTGTTTGATGAGACTCGATTCGTGGTGAACGGGTATATAAGGAATAAGAAGTTGTGTGTTTTTGGTTTCTGGGTATTTTGTTCGAATCAGTGGTGAGTTTGGTTTTAAGGGTTTTGGAGATAAACATGTTCTGGAAGGACCGTGAGAGAGAGAACAAGGAGCTAAACGGTGGGCCGCCATGTGGGCAGGTTCGAGTACTTGTCGTTGGTGATTCAGGTATGTGGTTGTGGCTGCAGTATAACTTAGTTTATTCATTTCTTCTTGTCTATATATGTTTGCTTCTGCAAATTTTTGATTGGTTTTGATATGTTTTTGGCGATGCATTGGTGTATTTTTGTATTGTATGTCGTTTATCTAATGATGTTATGCTCTTCCCGGAAACTTGGAGATGAATAGGAGATTAGTTCCAAGTAGATTAGTTCCAAGTCATTGTTATTGGTTTAAGAGTTGTGGATTTCGAAGTTCCATTTCCGTAGACTGAACATTGCTCGTAGTGTCTGAACAGTGAGAATGCCAGAGCTTGAGGGGACATGCATGAGGTTGTCATGAATCAAGGTTGCAGATGGTTTAGTTCATGTATTTTTGTATTGTATGTCGTTTATCTATTGATGTTATACTCTTCCTGGAAACTTGGAGATGAATAGGGGTATTAGTTCCAAGTAGTTGTTATTGGTTTGAAAGTTGTGGATTTCGAAGTTCCATTTTCGGTAGACTGAACAATCTTTTGTTTGTAGTCTCCGAACTGTGAGCATGCCAGAACTTTAGAGGACATGTATGAGGTTGTCATGAATCAAGGTTGCAGATGGTTTAGTTCAGGATATGTAGTATGTTATAAGGTGGTAGATTAGAGGAGTTGAATAATGATGGAATTAGTTGTGTTAATATTAGGCACTGATCTTTATTTATCGAGGGATGCAAGTTTATTTGATGAACATTTAAGTTAATTGGCTGTAAATCTGTGTTTCAGTTGTAAATATGCAAGTTCAAGTTCTGCTATAAATTTTTGTAGGTGTTGGGAAAACTTCTCTTGTACATCTGATTGTCAAAGGTTCTTCTATTGCCCGCCCTCCTCAAACAATTGGGTGTACAGTTGATGTAAAGGTGGGATGATTGGCTTGTATTTTACATTAAATTTTTCTCATTTGGAGGGGATTTATGGAGCCCTTCTCGGCTTCATATTTTTTGCTAATGTGATCACTGTTCTGTTCTAATTATCCAGCACACTACATATGGAAATGCTGGCAGTTCTTCAAACAGCATCAAAGGTGATAGTGAAAGAGATTTTTTTGTTGAGCTTTGGGATGTTTCAGGGCATGACAGATACAAAGATTGTCGATCTCTTTTCTATACACAAATCAATGGCAAGTACCTAGTCTCCTTCCCTTATAAACGTCTTATTCTTCGGGTCAATAATTATTTGGCTTGTAAATAAGTGAAATGGCTCTAAATAACATAAGTTTCCTACTGTTTGATGTATTGGTTTGAGATTGGCATATATTGCGTCCTTTTGTGCTTGAATATTCTGTATAGTAATGGTGTAAATAGGTTTAGAACCACAGCTAAAGTCATGGTTTGACCCGTTGCAAGTTTTCTGTTGCTTTGCTCTCAAGAATCTGCTCATTACCTCATTTGACTTGATATAAATTCATTTAAGACCGTTAGTTTATGAAACTCCCTTAAATATCATATTAGTTCTTAGGCAGCATACGATATATCAGTACTTCATTGAAGGTAGAAAACTGGCAAGTGCTTGATGAAGAAAACGTACAACTCCTTGGGTGAATTCAAGTAAAGCCATCTTTAAACACTTTGTTGGATTAACATGATAGTAATGGCCTATTAAGACATTGCATTGAACAAATATTTGATGTGGTCCTAATTTATTCCCTATTGAAATTATTGAAATATCAGATTCTGAAAGCATGGACCACCTACATTTTTTATTCTTAATTCTTGTATTGCACCCATATGCAGGCGTTATCTTTGTTCATGATCTCTCTCAAAGGAGGACAAAAACTAGCTTGCAGAAGTGGGCGACTGAGATTGCTGCAACAGGGTCATTTTCAGCTCCTCTTGCATCTGGGGGACCTGGTGGCCTTCCTGTTCCATACATCGTTATTGGTAATAAAGCTGATATTGCTGCAAAAGAGGGTACAAGAGGAAGTAGCGGCAATCTTGTTGATGCAGCTCGCCAGTGGGTTGAAAAGCAGGGTCTGCTCCCATCCAGTGAGGAACTTCCACTAACTGAGACCTTTCCTGGCTCTGGGGGGCTTCTTGCGGTAAGCATAAAACTTCTCACAGTTTTATGGCAAATGTTTTATGAAAATGAAATAAGTTACTAAGTATGTGAATATTAGATGGTGTCTGAAATTAATTTGTCGGGTGTGGTAGCATGAAAGGAGCTTTTTGATTTCTTATTTTTTATTTGATATATATATATATATATTTTTTTTTCACACACACATATGAACGTGGTAGTGTGCCTAAAGGGAAGTTGCCACAGTTTTGTGTAATAACAATCTTCTGATTGATTTGCTTGAGCCCAGCAACTTGTTTTTTGAATTGTTTTTTGACTAACAAAGAATTTTCAAGTGTGAATGGAAATGGAAGGAAGAACAGTTGTTTGCTGATAGTTGGTTTTTAAGCAAATGTCAATACTGTTTTTAAGACTTTCAAGCCTTGGGCCTCATCCTAACTGCATTAACACTGTGCTTCAGGATCTTTTTTTTTTTTTTTTCAAATGATGACGACTTTGTTGCCTGGTTTCCTGGCCTTAAACTTCATTCTTTTAGTTGTCTAATATGAAATTCTGTCCATCTATACAGCTCATAATTGTGGAAATTATCGTTGTAGTAGTCCATTGCGAGTAAACGCCTTTCATTGTTGTTTGCGAATTTGTACTTCTCTTCCCTGGGATGAAATCTGATCTCCAAGATGTTAAAATGACCGTGAGTCTGTCTGGAGAATTCTGACATTCTTGGAATGGACAAGTGAATTTTGGGGTAAAAAGTTTGAGTGCACTCTCTGCCTAGCATGGAAAGTGCAAAATACTTTTTCTGGTTCTATTAATTTTCCAGCCTCTTTTTCCTTTGTCGCTTAATGCCTTTATGATAGGATTCTAAGAGGCTTATCACTTTACCAGAAGAAAGAGTTCTTTGGTATTTGATTTTTGATGCTTTGTTGCTTTAGAATCAGGGTAACGTGCAGATTGACGAACCTTCATCTCTGCATGTATTGAATGAAACAAAATTGGAAAGTAACCAAATATTTGAATCGGGTTGTTAATTTTCAGTACTCAATCTAATAGCCCTGTTCCAAAACTGATTAGTCTCTTTCTTTTACATTGCATGTCTTCCTTTTCCCGTTTTTTATTCTATTTTATCTATCATACAAATCTTGCACAATATAATCAAATTATATCAGCGGTGTTTTGTACAATTATGCATTGGTTGCACGTTCATATGCAGGCTGCAAAGGAATCAAGATATGACAAGGAAGCTGTGATAAAATTTTTCCGAATGGTCCGCATTCTTATCCTTTGTACTGTCTGCTTGTCACTTCTTGATATACGTGAACGTAAATAATATATTACATTTGTGTCTAAATATTTATACTTATTGTACTGCAGTGGAGGTAATCTAAGTCTTATTTTTCCATGTTTCAGTTGATCAGGAGAAGATATTTTTCAGATGATTTACCAGCTTCAAATTCATGGTCTATTTCTCCAGTTCAAATACCTGTACAGCGATTGGATGAAAATTCAAGTGATGATGACCAATCTTACAAGAAAACGAGGTAGTTTTGAGAACCTGTTCCTCGAAATTTATTTTAGTCTATTTATTATCATTCATAATTTCATGTTGTGGGTATGCTGGCTTCAAAACAAGCATGTTTTCTTTTATTAGCGCATATATGGTGATTGATTGTTACCTAATATACAGACGAAGTGCTGAAACTTTTTACAGGTCATTGTCTCTCTCTGAATTGTGCTATTGCTTTTTCGTCGTTTTAAGTAATTGCGGGAAATTAGGTGAAATACACCTCTTTAATAGTGAGTATTAGAAAAATACACCCTTCTCAATAATTTTTAGATGAAATACACCTCTTTCAAAAGATAGAGGTATAAAAAGACTTATATAACCTTAAGTTGAGAGCGATAGATAGGAGTGTCGAGAGCTAAACAAGATGTTTAGGAACTTGATAGGAAAAAAAAAAAGAAAAAAATACATCTGAGTATTTAGCACTAAACAAGATGTCAAGAGTACTAGACATGATATCGAGATGCACTAGACAGGGTGTCGAGTGGCAGTAGATAAAGTGTCTTAACAACTTGAAAGAAAGTATATATATATATGAGTTTTGCACTAGAAAATGGTGTCGAGAAGCGCTAGACAAGTCTATGGCAAAAGTATATTTTGCAAAGAACCCCCATTTTTGCTTGTCATTAGTTTCTTCTTTCTTTCTTCTCTCGTCCAGTCTTTGTCATGGACTCGTTGGTTTGTGCATTCATGCTTGACAAAATTTCTGATTGATCGCATTTTCAGTGGTGACCCATACAAATACAACATGCTCCCCCCTCTTCCAGCTCAACGCAATCTAACTCCGCCACCCACTCTTTACCCTCAGCAGCCAGTTTCAGTGTCCGAAAACTATAACCTGCCTAGATTTGTTCTGAATGGCTCTGCCGAAATGAGCAGTGCTGCCAGATCAAGACGCTCAGATATTAATGTTTGAAGTCGTCTCCTTTTCCATTTTCTACTGATACGAAGAATGTATTTTATTTTTGGTCCTGGATAAAATATTGTTGATAAAGCTGAAGAAGTTATTTTATCTCTTGGTGGTTTACTTGGAAACTGCTACACTTGATTCTTTTATATCTACAAGCTCCACGTTGTAAGTGGTTCATGTACTCGTTGGGTTAGAATGTGAAATGATTGATTTGTTCGATCCGATAATACAGGCAATTCTTTTAACTAAACTCTCTCTCTCTCTCTCTCTCTCTCTATATATATATATATATATAATAAGTATTTTTTTTTTCACTTATTCATAAATATTATTTTGTATAATTAAAATTAGCCACACATGTCTTTTCAATGTCTTTTTATGCTTAAAGGTGCAGAGAGAAAACATTAAATAACTGATAGATTATGGTCCAACAGTTAAAAATAAAAACACTTATTAACAGCTAAAAGAAATAGTCCAACAGTTAAAAATAAAAAAACTTATTAACAGCCAAAAGAAATATATTTGGCTTGGGAACCATATATATCCTTAGGTATGCGACTCTATGTGATCATAAGCTCACCGATCATTCTTGAGGTTCTTGATTCTCAAAGTGCAGAAACAGCTGCAACATTTCTTAGGACCCTCGGCTCCAGATCTTACATTTATAAGTTTGCAACTGACCTCTTCAAGACACAAATTCAGGCGAAGGGCTGCGCATTTTATTAACAAGTCTAGCAAAACATTCAGAAAATGGAAAAAGAGCTCACTAGCTACATACATTAATATTAATATAACCAATTAGAAAATTCACATAATATAGCCTATCTTCATATGCAGTATCATCAATTCTTGTAATCAGCAAATACATACAAAAGAAACAACATTTTTTTTTCTTGAGAATTAAGTAGCGTACATACATGATACACCCCAAAAGTGTGTCCAAAGCATAGGCCTTATGGAGAACCAAACTTGAGGCTCCATTGAAAACAAAATAAATTGCTTACTTTATATCAAGTTCTATTTTGCTGAAGGATGTACTTATTGGAATTCCAGTTGGTGGTGGTATGTGACAACTGTTACTTCTTTTGTCCCCATTATAATGATGAGTGATATTTTGTTGAATCATCTTGTCTTTATGTAGTTTTTGGTGGCACCGTATATCTTTTTAAAGGCTCTTATGAATATTTATACTACCACTCAATTGCATTAGGCAGCGGAAATATCCTACTTTCAAGTGCAATAGTATCTTAGGTGTCACTTGAGAAGATACTTTCTTGAGTCCATTATTCTATCTCTCATGCCAATACAGAGGATATTGAAATAATTATACACTAAAATTAACAATGGTAATAAAAATTATGCATGAACTTTGTCTCTTGTCATATATATCATATATGTGTCGTAAACAGCTCAAGACGAAGTGAATTACCTTTGTCTTCAAGTTGGGACAAGGTTTAATTATGTGAAAACTACTCATGAACTAATTCTTTCAAAACCCTCTCTTTGATCACATTGATTGTGTCATAAACCATTCAATTTTTCTTTTCTTTTTTTTTTTTTTTTAAAAAAAAAGTACAAATTAGAAGTGAAATGACCTATGTTACCAAACGTTCTATCCCGTATGAAAAAAGGACTTCGTTAAGAAGCACTAATGATCCTTCAAGATAGAAGGTTTGATTACAGAGGTCAGCAAGCTATCCCTCGAAAGATTTTGACAAAACACATGTGATTATACTACTAAAAAAGTAACATTCTATGTCACTTATACCACATTGTTTGTACCAAAAAAATAACGCAGTATTAAGAGCACATCATGTCATACAAAAATGACGTGACATCAGAGTATACTACGTCGTTTTTAAATTATGCGATGTAGTAACATTAGATATCACATTATTTCTGAGGTAAGTGATATGGTATGTTCAAAAAGAACATACCACGTTGCTCGCCCCATAAGCAGAGTGATACGTACCACATCGCTTCTGTAGAAAGTAACGTAGTACATTATTTTATTTAATACCACATCATTTTCTGTAAAAACGACGTGGTAAGGGGCTTCTACAAGCCACTTCATCAATCTGTACTCACAAAAAATACTCTATCATGACCATCCATTCAAAACCATCAACCCCACTAAATCGTTCTCTAATCCCAATTAAAATAAACTCAAAATTTTTAATATATTCTCATTCAAACTTTATTCATTTCAAATTTCAAGTACTCTCTCTCTCTCTTTTAATTTTTTCCACAGTTTTAGGTCTTTGAAAATTTATGTCATAGTTTTTTTTGATCTTTTAGGTATAGATTTTTTAGGTTTCTGACCATCATCGATAATACTAGGGTGCAAAAAGGGAGGTAAGAGAGGAATCAAGTGATATCATAAGGATTTGGACAATAAATCACAAAGGCGATGATTCAATATTTGGCTCGCAGAGGTGATGTGAAGTATGCGTAGAGGTGCATAAGATTTTTTAGAACGCTGTAATATAACACAGAAGATTTTTTAGAATACTGTCACCTAATACTGGCTAAGCATGCAGGGAGAAAGACAACACTTACCACGTCGCTTTCAATACAAGTGACATGGTATCTCTCCAAAAGTGACTTAGTAGGTTAGATATTTTGGCCTGCCACGTCACTTTTTATACAAGCGATGTGGTAGGCCAGCATATCACGTCACTTGACGTAGTATGAGTGGAGCTACCACGTCATCCGTTTCCATATTATTTATAGAGCGACGTGATTTTTCTATCACGCCGCCTTATAAGTGACGTAGAAAATATTTTCTATAGTAGTATTATCGAGGAATTGGAAAGAATTATGCTAGCGTAGTTTTTTGAATCCATATATACTCTCATACAAAACAATTTTAAGAAAATTATACATGTACCTTTTAATTCATACAAGTCATGGGTGAGCTGTATGCTAAAAGAATAATCGATCACCATATTTTTGTTGATAAAAAAAAATGGAAAAAGGAGGTATGTATATAATGGTTAAGTGCTTTCAAACTTGACGAAGGTAGCAATGGAGAATGGACAAAATACCGACATGAAATTATGTAGCCATTTTTTAAAATTTGCATAATCAAAACACGTTAGTACTCTAGTCATTTAAATGTATGAGAGTCTGCATATAACTGAGCATGATCTATTTCATTTCCTTATTGGTTTCCTTTTCCGCTGGAGGTTGGAGCATTTAATGGTTTCAGACGCTAAAACAATAAATTGTATTGAAATAAAGATATGACATCGTAAATGAACAAGTAAAGGAAAGCCATAAATGTTAAAGGTTCTCAAAAATAGGTTAAATAAAATATCTAAATCTAAAAGGAAAGCAAACATAAATCTAAGAAAGAACTTACCTGACCAGCTAGTCAGAATTTCTTTGACCATACTAATGAATATATTTATAGGAGCTAGTCAGAATTTCTTAGACCATACCAGTGAATATATTTATAGGTCAACAGTCGCTTAATTTTTAAGCAATGTTTATTTTTTAAGCAACCCTATTTTTATATTATATCTTTTCATTCGTACTCATTTTTTTCTTATTGGATTCTTACCCAACACTAAAGCTGAGAAAAGGACATAGATAAGATTAGCTTGAGCCAAAATAATTGATATATTTTTTCAAAACTGACATTTTTAGAAATATTAAGAACATTTTGACTTACGGTCAATAACTTATTGACCATAAAAAGTCCTAAATAATAATTTTTTATAGTCAAGTAGCTTTTAACCTATGATCAAGAGTTCTTGACAATTCAAAAAATGCCATTTTCAAAAAGATACTCAAAAAATCATTTTGGCCCTTAGTCCTATCCATGTTATTTTGTCTAATGCTAATGGGATTGTACTGGCAGACAAGTCCTTTGTCATTGTTGAGTTTAGGGTGAGCGTAAACTAAAATAAGTTGGCCCGCTTGGTAACCCAAGTTTATTAACACCTTATCTTAAGTATTAGAGGGACAAGTAGAAAAATTCAGTTAAAAAAGGTGGAGGGTTTGAAAAAGGGAATAGAAATAATTCCGAACAATACGGTAATGATTGGTATAAAAATAAAAATTAAAAGTGTCAGTTTCCAAAAACAGTATTACAAAGTCCTAAAAAAAGTCATAAAGAAGAATGGACGGAGTGATAAAGTGACGAGAAAAAATAAGTTTAATAAAAGTCACAAGAGAGAAGGAAGAGAAAAATGAGAATACACGTGAGAAAGAAAGCGATAAAAATATAAGAGAAGATAAAATAAAGAGAAAAAAGATCACGAGAAAGAAAAAGAACAAGAATAAAAAAAGTCATTAGAAAGAAATTTACTCATAATTTTTCTCTGTCTTTTACATCATGATGTCGTTTATATAACTGAAGAATGTATTCAAGTACTTTATCTTTTCTTTATTATGCTTTGAAACTTACATTTTCTTTTCTTTTTTTCTTTCTTTTTGGAAAATAAACCTTATTGTGTGGTTTTTTGAACACTACAAATAGTTAACTTGCATAATCCCTAAAAAGGCAACTAGCTAATTAAAGAAGAGATAATTACTCATTATTGTATAGTTACCCAAACTCAATATTATATTATATTTTATTATGTAATTTTCTATCTACAAAATTGGGAAACGTAAAGTCACCCTCACCTATATAAAGGGGGCTCAATCTCATAATTTTTCATTTTACAACTATTTCATTATACATTCTCTCTGTAATTCTCTTTTTGCTCTCACTTTAATACTTAGAAAAATTCTTGTAATTTTCCAAAAAATAATGAAGAACAGTGGACGCAGACTCATCTTTTTGCTGTTGAACCATTATAAAATTCTTGTCTCCTTATTGGCTTTGTTTTATCAACCATTTTCACACACAAGACACATCTTGTAATTTCCTAAATTCATCATTGACAAAACCTCTGTCAACAATGGATACTAGAAGGATGGTTATTCCAACAAAGAGTTTGTTGCTTTTTCAACAATGGCAAACACAAAAAATACCTAAAAATACTTAAGTTAGCCAAAATCAACCTCAAAGTACTACTGCTGTACAAGTCGATCCTATTCAGGATCAACTAGCTGTAACTGTACTAGAAGAGAATATGCTTCAGAGACAAAATCACATAGAGGATGTTCTTATAAACCTTCAGCAAATCATCAATTAAATAGTGATACTACCATAACAAAGGCACCATAGAGATCGTTTTACTCGACAACCTAAGAAGACTATTCACATTCAAAAATTGGGAAATCGCGAGCAACCTAGAGCCTAATAAGAGAAATATGTAGATCGTACTTCTAAGGAAAAAGACAAGGTTGCAGACTTACCACAAGAGTCTGGCATTGGAAGTTCGTGTATAGACCATGATCGTGGGTAATTCTCTTGAAGGCATCCAACCAACCAACCATGACTGTCCAAACAACGACCAAGTTTGTCAATCAAGAAACGTTTTTGAGAGAATAGGCAGGGAGCCAAGATGGGACTCTACTGATCTGAGATAACACTTGGAACAACGATGCTAGAGGATAGTCATAAGAGATCTACATTGCATCATAATAACCAAACCCTATCATATCAAACTATTGCAGTTGAATCCACTTGAAGGTCGTTATAGACCCAGTCTAATCAACATAGCCTTTACCACTAGTGAGGGATGATAATGCCCTTCCTCCTAATATCAATATTCATAACCTAAGGATTATATTAGATGCACTTGTTAGATGGGATGATGAGCTCATAGTTAGATATTATCAATCACAATTTAATGAAGATATTCGAGCAATTGCATTTCCTACTAGATCTAAACTTACTATACTGAGCACTTTTAATGAGAAGACTGATCCATCGGACTATATGGATCACTTCAATGACCTGATGAAGCTCTACCGAGTTGATGACCTCGATATTATAGGTGTTTTACTATAATCCTCACTGGTGCAGTAAAGAAATGATTTAGAGAACTTTAGATTAGTTCAATCCCATCCTGACAATAACTTTATGTTGCATTCCTAAGAAAATTTCAAGTTGCAAAGAATTTCACTATACCTTTAATTAGTATGTCTGCCATTTAACAAGGTTTAGAAGAAACTATACGATCATACTTCAATCGTTTTATCTCAGAATTGGTGAAAGTCAGCAACATACCTGACGGTGGAAACCTGACTCTAATGATGGCCGAAGTCTGAATAGAGACTAAACTTTGGGAAGAGTTACCTAAGCAAGAATATAGAATCCTTGAAGACTTCTATTAGAGAGTCGGTTGATATCTAAGGGTAGAATCCTCCCGATAAGACCTTCATAAGATGAAGAAGGGAGAAGAAAAAGATACAATCAAGGATGCAACCATGAGTACCAATAAAAACAATAAAAATAAGAAGTATAAGAAGAGGAAGAATGAGCGGCCGTATGAGAAGCAGCTCTAGATAAAGAAATAAGAAACTCTGAAAGCTCTATTACGATTCAACAACTACATGAAGCTGATTGCACCCATCAATCATTTCTATGTGGTCACTAATTAATATGACTGATTTTGGAGGCTGGAGTAAATAAAGTGAGGCAACCAATATAATGTGCGATCTTGTTACAATAAGTACCTGAAGCTTGCCACACGAGAGGCAACACCTCGCACCATGATAGTCCAATATCAAAATGAAGCGTCAGTCGAAGAATCAATCGAGGATCTTGATCCACGAGAGATCGGTGAAGAGGTCAAGACTAGACCAATTGAAGATTTAGAAGATTTGCCAATTGAAGAGAAAGAATCTTCCAGAGTGCTGAAAATTAAAGTGAAGCATCAGGAGCTTATGTGAGTTGTGCTAATCACATTCTTAAAAGAAAATTTTGATGTCTTTACATGGCAACACTTGAATATGGTGGGGATTAATCCGAACATTACGTGCCATCGCCTCAATATTGATACGACAAAGAAACTGGTGCAACAAATGAAAAGGGCGATGGATCCAAAACATTATATCGCATTGAAAGAAAAGGTAAAAAAGTTACTTTAGATGAGTTTTATCAGAGAATCTTTCTAACTAAACTGACTCATAAACCTAGTTTTGGTGAAAAAAACTAACGGTAAGTGGAGAACATATATAGATTTTATAGATCTCAACAAATTATTCCCAAAAGACAAGTAGCTTATTGATATGATGTCAAGGCACGATTTGTTAAGCTTTATGGACATGTATTCTGATTATAATCAGATCTTGATATACGAGCTTGATGAAGAGCACACCTCGTTCATTATATATCGAAGGTTGTAATGTTATAAGAAGATGTCATTTCGACTCATCCGTGTAGGAGCAACTTACTAGCATCTTGTTAATATAATGTTCGCAAAGCGAATTGGTAGGACAATAGATAGATGATATATTGATAAAGTAAAAAAAAAAAAAAAACTGTATATCATGTCTCATATCTCGATAAGATGTTCAAGATACTCAAAAAAGTACCAGATGAAATTAAACCCCCCAGAAGTGTAAAGAAGTTTCTCGGGTTTATGGTTAATTAGTGAGGCATTGAGAAGATTCAAGTACTAATCGATATGGAGTTTCCTCGCAAGCTAAAAGACGTGCAAAGTTTAACAGGAAGGGTAGCCGCATTAAGTTGATTTGTATCAAGATCGATTGATAAATATCAAACGTTCTTTGAAGTGCTAAAGGGATTAAAAAAATTTGAGTGGATTAAGAAAAGTGAGCAGACATTCCAAGATTTAAAGAAATACTTAGGTTCTCCTCCACTCTTATCAAAGCTAAAACTCGGAGAGAAACTGTTCCTATACCTCACAATTTCAAAATATGCGATGAGTGTTGCATTGATTCGTGAAGAGAAAAGTATAAATCGACCAGTATACTATATGAGCAAAAGATTACTCGATGTAGAAACTAGATATCTAGAGATGGAGAGATTGGTGTTCGCACTTGTCACCATTTCTCGAAAACTTCGTCCTTATTCTCATGCACATTTCATTGAAGTTTTTCAGACTTTCTTTTGAAGCAGGTCTTTTAGAAGCATAAAGCATCAAGTCAATTACTTAAGTGGAAAGCAAACATAAACCTAAGAAAGAACTTACTTGATTAGTTAGAAATTCTGAGAGCATCCTTATGAATATATTCATAGGTTAACAATAACTTGCTTAATTTTTAGCCAATGCTTATTTATCAAGAAAAGTTATTTTTATATTAAATTGTTCATTCATACTCATTTTTCTTATTGGATTCTTACGCAACACTTACTGATATTGGACAAACGAGGCCAAACTGACATAAGTTGGCCTGCTTGGTAAGCCCGAGTTTAATAACCAAAGATATTTATAATTGATATATAATTGGTAACTGATAATTGATAACCGATAATCAGTTTTCAGACACTAGTAACTAGTAATAGTTTAAAAATTGTATTTGTCATTAAAAAAAAAGCGGTGCGAGAATTAGAAAAAAAAAATCTAAGCTACTGTTGTTTTGTAATTTTTTTTATTTTGTAGGTAGAAGTATTAAAAACTCCTAAAAAAAGGTGGAAGATTTGAAATGGGAAAATTTTTAAGGAGAAAGAAAAAATTCTATAAAAATAGCAAATAGAAATAATTTCAAAAAATGCGGTACTATTTGGTATAGAACTAAAAATTTTAAAGTTTCATTTTCCCAAAACAGTATTATAAAATCCTAGTGAAAGTTATAAGGGATTGCAAATGGAGAGTTAAAGTGATGAGAAAGAATAAGTCTAATGAAAGTAACAAGAGAGAATAAAAAGAGAGAAAAATGAGAACCCATGGTGAGAAAGAAAGTAAAAAATACACAAGAGAAGATATAATAAAGAGAAAAAAACATCACAATAGAGAATAAGAAAAGGGAAAGTCATTAGAAAGAAATTTATTAATAATTTTTTTTTTGTCTTCTACATCAAGTTGTCATTTATACAAATGAAACATGTGTTAAGTACTTTATCTTTTCTTTATTATGCTTAATTTATCATGTAATTTTATAAATAAGAAAGAAGGCATATAGTAAAATTATCGAATTCTGGATCTTTTTTAAGTACATGCTTGTTTTTTAAATACGGTAGCAAAATGACTAATGTATATTATACATAAACTAAGGTTGGTATATAAATAAAGGAGGATTCTACTATAAGAGCACCATTTTGCTCCTATATGGTAGGAGTACTTTTTAGACCATTCGATTAAAATGAGTGGTGATAAGTTAAGTGAGTGTATTAGAGCCTTTCATACACTGTGACACACGGATATAAATCCAAACAAAAGAGTTTTTTATTCCAAAAAAAAAAAGATGAATTTTCTTACTTGCTACCTCCTTTTTTGTTAGACAAACTCCATTTTTGCTTCCATTCAAAAATATTCTTCCGATCTTTTGTCTTCTTTCTTGAAAAACATCCTCTTAGATTTCATATTCGGAACTTCGTCTCTATCCAAAGCAATATTGGTCATAATTTGTATAGTTCTGTTTGAGAAAAAAATTAGGAGATTGTTGAAAATAGTTGACAATTTGGTGGACTATTGAAGACAATAAGAGTATTGTGAAATAACGTGTTAGTTGAGGAGTTTAACC
Source organism: Parasponia andersonii (assembly GCA_002914805.1). Classification (NCBI taxonomy): domain Eukaryota; kingdom Viridiplantae; phylum Streptophyta; class Magnoliopsida; order Rosales; family Cannabaceae; genus Trema; species Trema andersonii. Next base: position 318,884 of record JXTB01000146.1, read on the forward strand.
CAAATCCCAACATTGTCAGTTTTAGGTGGTTTAAGATCAGAGAGAGCTTTGACCATGAACCAATGAGGAAGTGGATGCTAAACTCCTTAATGTAGTCATCTTCTACAAGGTCCATTGTTCAGACACTTAATCTCAGTCTCTATCCCGACTTTATACAGCTCCATTTCCACATTTGCATGACTAGAACTCAACCTATTTTCTGCTATTTTTGAGCTTGTGGTGGCTTTCTTGTTTGTTTTTGTGTGTTCTTATGGTGATTTGTGGTTTTAGGAACTATTTGACCTTTTGAATGCATTATTTGGACTGAGATTTGTTAATACACATCATGTATTTGATGAAATATTTGTGAGGTATTTGGATCTTTAATTTGGAATTTTTGAGGGAATTTTGATTTGAAAACTTTGATTTATAATTGTTCTGAAAGAAAGAAGTAATTTTGGTGATTAGATTCTCAAGAAACTTGTTGTAGTTTCTTAGCTTTTTGTATTTGTCTTGATTTTTGGTGCTTTTTGTTTCTTGTGGCACATTCTAGTTGTTTGGTGGGTGTTTAGATGTGCTGTGGTGGCTATTTGGCCTTGTGACTAGTCATAGCTAATGAAGTATTTGGTCATAAGGATCTATTTTCTTTTCACATAAATGATTTTAATTCACTTATGGCTGGTGGCTCTTCGCTTATTAAATCTGGTTCTAAAATAGATGTGGTTAGAGGATCTAATGAATCTTTGATGGCTGCTAACCTTCCTGGTAGTTCAGCAGCTGCTTTGCTTTCATATAGCCATGCATGTGGTACTGGAGTTCCAGAATTAGGATAAAAAAAGGGTAATGGAGCTAGTCCCTCTTATGCTCAGATTTTAAGTTCCTCCCTACACGTTGAGTGTGATATTAAAACTTCCATGGTCTTATCTCCTCCTGAGATTGTCTTATTATTGTTATAGAGTTGTTCAAGCCAAGTATTAAAGAGAATTATGTTTGTATGTAGGTGAATGAGTAAGTTCTGAAAAAACGCATAAAGTTGTGTTAATTTTCATTTATTGGATGTGTTTTCTTATGTAGGGGTAAAACTCTATGGAAATTTACTAATCTTTAGCTGAAGTTTCAATCAATATGGCATCTTATCTCTTTAAGAAAAGGATTTTTTTTTTACATTCTTTTCTCTTTGGAGGAGGAAAAACTAAAAGTGTAGGGTTTAGGTTCTTTAAGTTTAAAAACAGGGATACTACGTCTTCATCCTTGGTATTCCAATTTTAATCTCAATATCCAAAACTCGACAAATACTCAAGTTTGCATGCGATTTTATAAATTACCATGGGTTTATTGGGATTGTCAAATCCTTTTTGGTTTGGCTTGTGGAGTTGGTGTTTGTATATGATTTGATGAGATGACTCTAAAGGGTGAGTTTGGCCATTTTGCAAAGATTCTTATTGGTGTTGATTTATCCCAGCTCATTTCAGATTCTTTGATGGTGAAAGTTAGTAATGATTGTTTCTTTATCCCTTTGGAGTATGTACGACTCTTGGACTTCTATTCTACATGTCAAACTATTGGTCATGTCGCTTCTTCTTATAGGCATCTTCTTCTATTCTGCATGTCAAACTACTGGTCATGCAACATCTAAAAGGACAAAGTCTTTGACCCCAGTATTACCCCCTCCCTGGATTGCTTAATAGCTTGTCTCCAACTGAAGGTAATTTATTAGAATTGTAGAGGTATTTCTAATAGGAATACCCAAGTATCTTTTCGAGACTTTTGTCTTCATTATAAACTAGATTTGGTATGTTTGGTTAAGCCACTATGTTCCCTTGATGTTATTTTAGACTCCGTTTGAGCTAGTCTTAGTTTGACTTTGGTTTGTACTAATTAGGTGGACACCCCTACTATTTGGCCTTTTGCTTCTGTTCAAATTCAATGTCCGTTGGTTATTTGTAATCACTCTCTACATAACTCTCTAGAGGTTGTGATGGGAATATAACTAGTTCATTTTCCCTTTATTTATGATGCTTCTTCTACTTCTTCTAAGAGGGAGCTTTGGATATTGCTTTTGGATATGGCTGTTTCTATTTGGTGTGTTTTGGATGATTTCAATGTTGTTCTGGGCTCTTAAGAGACAACGAGTATAATATACTCTACTTCATGTTTCGACTTTACGGATTTTGTGGATGCTTCTTCTCTTGTTGATTTAGACACTAGGGGTGTTTTCTACAGCAGGATTAATAGAGGAGTGAAGGGTCCAGTTCTATCTCGTCTAGATAAAGCTTTATGTACTTTTGGATTTGTTGATCTTTGGTCTAATTTTTCTTGTAGCACTTTGCTTTGTCTGCATTCTGATCACTATTCTTTTTTTTTTTTTCTACTTGGAAGGGATTTAGGAACTCCTCGTACTCATGCTCGTCCTTTTCGTTTTTAGAATATTTGGGTAGATGATCTACTTTCTTGAATTTGGTTTCAGGTGTCTGGTCTTCTCAAGTTTCAGGTTGCCTCATCCCTCGTCTTTTATAGAAACTCAAGCTTCTTAAATCTGCTCTTCGTGCTAGGAATTGGAAAGTTTTTGTGATTTGTCTACCAGAGTTACCATGGCTATAGATCGAGTTATGGACATTCAAAATAGGTTACAAGTGGAAGGCTTTTCTGAGGAGATCTTTCGGGAAGGGGTTGATACTCTGGCTGTTCTTGATAATGTTTTAACTCTACAAGATTTTTTTTTGAGAGACAAGTGTTGCATACATTGGCTAGAAGGAAGGGATTACAATTCTTCTTTTTATCATATAACTCTTAAGAGATGTAAAGCTAACAAGCCCCTGTTTTTTTTTATTATCAATAATAAGATTGTGACTGATCCAGATTATATTGCAACTTATGCTGTCCACTTTTATGCTTTTTGGGTTTTTGAGCCGAATTATTCTTCAGGTGACTTTTTAATTATTCGAGAGTATATTCCTAGTTTGATTACTCAGAATGATAATACTAGCTCGTTGAGTCTTCTATTAGAGCAAAAAATTAGAAACACTATTTTTGTTAAGGATCCCTCTAGTGCGCCCAGTCTAGATAGCTATACTGGGAGATTCTTTCATAGTTGTTGGCCTATTGTGGGTAATAATCTTGTCTTAGTAGTTCAAGAGTTTTTCCATACTGGTAAGATATTGCCTGGTGTTAATTCTAATTTTATAGTTCTTATCCCTAAGGTTACTAAGGCAAATAAGATTGAGCAGTTTCGGCCTATAGCTTTAGAGAATTTCTGCTTCAAGATTGTTACTAAGATTCTTGCTACTAGGCTAGGACCTATTAGTCCTCGAATTCTCTTTTTGAATCAGTTTGGGTTTGTTTAGGGTCGGTATAAGGGTAATTGTATTTTGGGGGCCTCGGAGTGTTTTAACTTTTTAAATAATTTGGCTTTCGGAGGTCACATGGCTTTAAAGATCGACATTTACAAGGCTTTTGTCTTTATTAGTTGGTCTTTTATTCTAGAGGTCCTTAGGTCTTTTTGTTTTTCACTTACCTTCACTAATTGGGTCTCAGCTATCTTTAGTTTTGCCTGTATCTCGGTGCTTCTTGATAGGGCCACTCATGGTTATTTCTCTTGCTCTCGTGGGATTAGACGAGGTGATCCTCTTTCTCTTTTACTTTTTTGTCTAGTAGAGGACTTTTTATACTGTTACCTGACTCATTTATTTATGAGAGCTATTGATTCTATCTCTTCACCTTGTGATAAGAGTGCTTTGACCCACTTTTTATATGCCGATGATGTCTTTATTTTCTATCGAGCTTCATCTAGGAATTTGCAAGCTATTCAATCGGCATTTGAGTTGTATGGGTCGCTTTTGGGAGAGATGGTTAATTAGGAGAAGTCTAATATCTATTTTGCTAAGAGTATTTCCCTTTCTAGAGTTAAGGATTTCGTTACTATCTGTGGTATAAAGCGAGGTAGAGAGTCGTTGCATTACTTGGAGTTCCTTTATTTGTGGGAGTCCCTTAGCAGCGGTGGTTGATTCCTTAAATAGATAGTTTACTAGCTTGATTTCATTGTTAGATGGGTTGTCTCTTTCTATGGCTGGCAGAATGGCTTTGGTTATTTCTGTGATCTATGGCTCACTTCTTCATTCTTTTCAGGTTTACAGATGGCCAAGTTCTTTGTTAACTAAAATGAAAAAGGGTAATTTGAAATTTCATTTGGTCGAGTTCTATTCTTCAAAATAAGCCAGCCCAACTTTCGTGGAAGAAATTTGTCGACCTAAAGAAAATGGTGGTTAGGTCTTCGAGACTTATCTTTGCTCAACAAAGCTCTTCTTAAAAAGTTTGCTTAGAGAGTAATAACTATTGACTCTAATTTATTTTCTTATCAGCAATGGGGATTTCATATATCATATTAAATCTTCTATTTGGCCTAGGTTTAATCCTTTGTGTAAAAATCTTTGTGAAGAATTCCGTTGGTTGATTAGTAGATATTCCAAAGTCAAATTCTGGACTAATAATTAGTTGGGTTTCCTGCTAATTGATTTAGTTTATTCTTCTCTATTTCTTGACCCTCTTTTGGAAAGTTTAGTTGGAGATTTTTTAATAGAGTCAAGATGGTCTCTTCCTTCAGATTTTACAATTCATTTTTTGGGAATTACAGATATTATAGAGTCGATAGTTATTTTGGATGGCCTAGATACTTTGTATTAGATGAGTTCTTTGGATAGTACGGTTAACTACTCAGATACTTTTGCTTCTCTTTCTGATTCTCCAGCTATTTGTCATTAGGGAAAGCAGATTTGGTCTTCTTTCATTCTTCCTTCGAGGATGGTTTTATTTTGGCGAGTTGTTCATGATCAACTTTTTACTGCTTCTTCTTTGATGAGGAAGGGCTATCAACTTCCATCTTGCTATTGTTTTTGTCGTTCCTCAGTGGAGGATTCATCACATTTATTCTTTTCTTGCCCTTTTATCGTGCAGCTTTAGTCGACTTTCTCCTCTTTATTTCGTAATCTAGTCTTTCTAGAGGGTATTGTCGGAGATCTTTGAGATAGAGCTCAATTTTATTCGTTTAGCCTATAACTTCAAGCTTTCTAGAAGGTTGATTTGGTCTCTGTTATTTTTATTATATGTCATCTTCAGAATTTAGCTATTTTTGAAGATAAAAATCCGTCTATATCTTTAGCATTTGTTCTCTTATGGCGTTTTATTAGAGAGGCTGAGTCTTTGGTTTCAAGCTCTATATCTAACTCGATGACTAAGCTTTTGATTTTGTGACAGCTTCGGATCAGAACTATATCTCGAAAGGCACCTATCATTGTTGAAGTTATATGGAGACCTCTTCCTTTGTCTTGGGTCAAGGTTAACACTGACGATTCTGCTTATGGTGCATCAGATCCTTTTGAGTGTTCAGGCGTGTTTCGGATTCATAGAGGGTTTGTTCGCGGATGTTTCTCTATTCCTTTAAGAGTTGGATGTGCTTTTGAGACAGAATTAGCAGTGGTAATTCATGCGATTAAGTTTACATAGAAATATAATTGGAAGTGTCTCTAGTTGGAGAGTAATTTGGTTTATGTGGTTTCTCTTTTGTTAGCCCATTCTCTTAAAGTTCCTTTCCATTGGAGACCATCTTGGTGTAGAGCCTTAGGGTATATCGCTAATATAAATTTTATGGTCACTCATATCTATCGCGAAAGTAATCAGGTAGCTGATTTGTTGACTTCTCGTACTCCTTCTTTTGTTTGTCATACTTGGTGATGATCTGTTCCATTTTTTATTTATTCTTTTATTTATGATGATTATATTGCGAAACTCAGTTATCGATTTTGTTGATTTTATTTCTTTTTCGATTAATATATCTCTAAAGATCAAGTTTATATCCCCTTTTGACTAAGTGTCTTTTTTCTTTCTTTCTCTTTTAATAAATTTTTCCTCATTCCGTCGAGATTCACTCAAAAAAAAAATTATTAGTTTAAAAAAAATTGGGAAAAATTCCCATTCTCTTCTTCATATTTTTAGTCATCTCACAAATCAACCTTCCAATTTTGATTTGGCGAGGATTTTACCATTTGTTTCGGAAAAAAAGAAAAAGAAAACAAAAAGAAAAAGAAATTGCACCTACAAACTGAGCTCGTCTTCATCCCGTTCAAAGAACTTAAAAAAAAAAAATCATTCTTTTCATACCTGCTTTCCCACTCCTCCTTACTACTACCAATATCCATTTCTAAAATATTCCTACTTTTTACCATTTTTCAATGCTTTCTTTTTAACGATATTGTCCCAAATTTTTACATTGGAAAAAAAAAATAAAAAATAACAAAAAAAGCCAAATTTATCACCATTCTATTATGAAGATGAAGTTTTTTTATTTTTATTTATTTTTTGAATGGATTAAGGAAGATGAAAATATAAATCCCCTCTAATATTGTTTTATTTTCATTTACAAGACCACAATTTTAAATTTGAAAGAAATTAACAGGAAACCTAAAAAAGTACTCTAAATTAGTGAAGATAGTATAGTAAAATAATAATAAGAGTAGAAATAATAAACATAAAATTGGTCCAAATCCGACCTGTTGACACCCTAAGTATAGATAGAATACAAAATATCACTTGGATTTTTATACATTTCAAAATCCAATTACATGTCAAAACTGGGAAAAGTTAACATATAAAAAGATAAAAGTACCTTAAACCAAAATATAAGATGTAAAGTGTGATTATTAATCCCGCCTAAGACTGCTTAACCCTATTTATTTCGAGGTTACATTAAAAAAAAAAATCCTTTTAATGGAATATAACATTGTGAAATTATCAATGTATTGATGCACTGCCCTAGGATTGATTGGTCATGGACTGGTGGAACCGATATACGGAAATAATTAGTTAGGCTCTCAAACTATATTTTGCTATTTTATATAATAATTGTTTTTTAAATGATTTTTTTTAGGAAATTCGGAATTTGGTCTCATTCATTATGTCTCGATTTTAGAAGATGTCTCGTTCAGGCGCCTCAATTCTGGAATATAATCTCAATTTTTTTTTTTTTCAATTTTGGAGAAAAGTACCATTTGATTATTTAGTAATGTTTTATTATTTTTTTAATAATAGTTTTCTCTTTATAAATTACTAGTCGTTATACTATACTTCGTGTGAGTTATATTAATATTGTATACGTTAAACTTAATTTATAGTTAAGCTCAATGTATTTCAACATTAAAAAATATATTTATTTTTATATTTATTTTAATGAGACGAATATAATACAATTATTTGACGTTTGATGAACTAAATTTAATATAAATAATCATGAATATTAAATTAAATATAATATTATATATTTATCTCTATATTTATTTTAATGAAACGAATATGACACAATTATTTGTTCGATGAACTAAATTTATTATAAGGCATCGCTAATATTAAATTAAATATAATATTAAATAATATATATTTTAACTAATCATAGTATGAAAAAATAATAATATAACCAATCATATCATGAAAAAATAATAGTTAAATTAAGAATTTTCTAAAAATTTTGAAAATAAAATGATAATTAAAGAAGCTATTAGAGTTTTTACACTTTTTCTATGTTTCAGGCTTAATATATATATATATATATATATATATATATATATATATATATATATATATAGTCGTAGAGTTATCATATCAGTTAATGAATAAGGTTTTCAATGGAATTTCTTTTTTTCCTCCTAATATTCAATGTTTATTGTGAATCATCAAATACTTGTTTGTTTCCTTAATATTCGTACGCCAATCAGTAACTGTTTTTTAAATACATTTTACGAATTTCATAATTTGGTCTCATTCATCACGTCTCGAATCTAAAAGTTTTAGTTTCATTTATTACATCTCGATTTTGGAAGCTATTAATTTATGTTTTCATTAGTATCTCAATTTTTTCATTCTTGGAGAAAATAATTGCTTTATCATATCATATAGGAACGTTTTATCATTGTCTTTTATAGTTACGTACTTTTGTCACCATCAAGGTAGGTTGTGGTCAAACTTGTTGCTAGGATTTTGAGATTAGGGGAACCATGTGTTGCCCTCTTCTCTGGTTACGGAAAGAAAAGAGCAACTATCGTGGCGTTTCGCGTTTCGGGATATGAGAAAAGAATTAGTTTATTTGAGATTTGAAAAATATGTGTATGAATTTAGAAAGATTAGAAATTTAAATTAAAATAATGACGAATATATAATCTTATTTTTTTTATTTTTATAATAAGTGACAGCCATTGAGTTAAGCCTCAATTTAATAAAAATAAATAAATCGTAAGTTGTTGTAATGATGGGACTCTGTACATAGCCCCTGCTAACACACTTTTGTTGGTGCATAATATCCACACTTTTGTTGGAGAGCTTCAGCTTCCTTTTTAATTTCTTTCTTTCGTTTTCCCTTGAATTATGAATTGACTAATTCACTCTTTTTCTCCAAATTGCAGCAGTTTTGCTATTTTCTCTTAATTCAACAGACTGAATAAAATAAAGAAAAATAATAAAATTAATTATATTATCATTTATAGCATAAAATAAATGAAGTTATCAATCGTTTCTCATAATTTGTGGTTTACTAGAATTTAATATCATTTGATGTAGGGTGCACATCGGACAGGTTTGGGAAAATGGGGAACCGAGACCAGACCGATTATAATTTGATTATTTTGGGTTTCAGGTGTGTTGTCAAGTTTCGGGTTCAGGGTTCTGGGATTAGGCTTGTTGGGCTTAGATGTGTCTTCAGCAGACATTTTGGACTTTAAAATTTCTTTTAAAGTCCTTTTGGCATATTTTTATGATACTTCTTGTAATCATCTATGTTGGGCGTAAAATTTTTTCTTTAAAAAATGGGCCTTTAAATGCATTAACAAAAGGCTATTTACAAAATTCCAGACCCAAGATACCAAAAATTGAAAAATCCGGGATGGACTCATTTTTATGAAAAATCCCGGATTGATTTAGTAAAATATCACTTTTTATAGTTATTATTAGAAAAATAATACTTTTAAAAAATATTTAAAAAAATACAATTTTTCTTTAAATTTGACATTTTTCAATGACACTAGAAATAATTAATTAGGTTATTTAGAATAACCAATCCAGTTACTTTCAAGTAACTGTTCAAGTTACCTCAGATAACTCGACTAATTACTTTAAGTATCTCATGAATCAATAAAAAATAATATTTTTTTAAATTCGTTTAAAAGTTATATTTTTATAATTAAATCCGACATTTTTCAGAACAATTTCAAATTCCGGAATTTTTCAATTTTTCTGAAAAAATACTGTAAAAAATCAAATTTCCCCTTAACAAAACATAACATGGCCTATTCGCTTAGCCATTAATATATTTGGGAGAAATTTACTCCTTTTTTTCTACCTCCACTAAATTAAAAGTCTAAAATGCCCTTCTCTGTCAGAGAGCAAAGAACGGAAGGAAAAATGGGGAGTCTCTCAGGCTTATCTTTCTTCTTCATCATCAATATTTCTATTCCTCTTCAAGAACAACTCTAAGGAACCTCTATTCCTCACCAAAAGGTCCACCATTCATCTCAAGAAACCCCTTTCAGTCACATTTCTCCAGTCACAGGAATTGGACCCACTGCTTTCGTCGAAGGTCCACACCTTAAAAAAGTGGCTCCAGGACAAGAGCATGGTCTCGGCAAAGCTCCCGCTAGAATGGGACTAGTCCTGAAGGCCTGGGGTTGATTGCCCATAGTGGTATAGCTGGAAACGAAGTCATTTTAGAGCTGTGGTGCATCCTTGAGGAAGATAGATGCCCACCTTTGGACTGGAGCATGTCGAAGGAGACCCTGATCTCGCCGAGTGATTGCTGGGGCACTATCTTCGAGGTGGCGTAATGGAGGATGCCTTGAAGCTACGTCTGGGTCGGAGAATAATTATATACGATGGCTGATTTAATGGTGGTGCCCGCCAACTGCAAGACATCGTCGGCTCTAAGGAAAGCAGCTTTTGGGGCACAGCTCATTTCATCTCTAATGACTTTTCACCATGTCAATTTCCCTATGTTGAAGGAATGGGGATTTTTATTTTGGGTAATTAGAATATATATTGGTATTGCCATATTGGGCATATTCGAAATGGGTTTTTCTTGGAGTTGAAATAATCCAAAGCTCTTTAAGGATTATTTGGTTTTGAAGAAATTTTAGGTGAGATTTGAGATGGGTATTGAGAGTCATGAACATGATGATGTAGAGAGGTAGAGCAATTCAACCACAGTCAAGCGCAAGTCACCATTTGTTGTCCTTGATGGAGAGTTCATACCAAACTTGTCAAAGAGTTCATACCAAAGTTTATAGATTATGAATATTGATATAAAATATGTAAATTCTCAAACTGTCGCTATTGTCAAAAATTGTGCGATGACTATTAATAAATATAGTAACTTTGAATAATATTTAATAAAACATTAATTACGTGACTAAATAAATCGAGACGAATAAAGTAACATGTTCTCTATCTTTTTGTTATTGTCTATTACAAAACTTATGATCCTTAATTACAGTAAAATATAAATTCTTTCAATTATTTATAATAACATAAAATAAATTATGATCACCGGTCATAAAATTATAACTACTAGTTATAAAATTGTGATAACTAGATATAAAATTACGAGTAAGATAACAATTTAAAATATACTTAGAAAAATGTGTCATAATAATTGTGACTATAAGTCACAAAATTATGACATTGTCCATATCTTCAAAAATAAAATATTCGTAACAATATAAAACAAATTATTAAAAAAAAATTAATAAAAACAATCGTTATCAACAATAACAAAATTGTGACCGTTAGTAATAAAATATAAAATGGCAGAAAGCTAATTTTGGAATTATCATTTTTTCTTTCGATAAAAACAATTAGAAAAAGACATTATTTTGAACTATAAATGTCATTTTTTCCGTTAGTAATAAAATATAAAATGGCAGAAAGCTAATTTTGGAATAATCATTTTTTCTTTCGCTAAAAACAATTAGAAAAAGACATTGTTTTGAACTATAAATGTCATTTTAAAAAAATGAACTAAGAAAGTCCATTAGACCCAAATTTGAATTATCCATGGATCTACTTATATTTAGTTCTCGTTCTAAATTTGGTAAACTACATGAAATTATGTTGAAGTTTGAGAAAATTAGACCCAATGTCTTTTTTTGTGCTAAATATATCGAACTTGTCCCTTTTTTAATTTTTAATTGTTTGGTACTCGTTTTTAATTGTGTTTTTCCTATTTTATCCTTAGTCCATTTCATGAAACGTTGTTATCTTCTATGTTATACTCATCTACTACTTCTTGATCTCTCTCTCTCTCCCTCTCAAATCACTATTCACTCTGTTACGCTTCTCGATCTCTTTCTCTCCCTCTCAAGTCTATATTCTCTCTGCTCTTTCTCTTTCTCTTGGCACACACACAGTCTTCCTTTCGAGCTCTCTCACTTGGTACTCTCTCTTTCTTCGCTTTGCTCTATTACTCGGTTTGAATTCTTGGCTCTGTGAGCTTTATTGTGTTTGTTTACATCTTGAAAATAATATAAACATGTCGTTTACTTCTTGATATAAGGTAAATATGTGTTCTTTGCTTCTTAACAATATTGTTAACCAGATGTTTACTTCCGGTAACATAAAGTTATAGTTTACTTTATAGTAGTATTGTGAATTGGTTGTTTACTTTTCATAATAATGTATGCGTGCTATTTACTTTTTAATAGATTTGTAAACTTGCTGCTTACTTCTTGACAATATTGTAAATAAATTGTTTACTTTTGACAATAAGGTAGAATAAAGAAAACATGCTATTTACTTTTTAATAGTACTGTAAACTAGTTGTATTTGACAATATTGTAAACTACATTAAAAATAATGGTGGTTTTAATCATTTTCTTTGACAATAATAATTATCTGTCAACGATTCCGATAAATGATCAATTTAGATCTACAATTTCATTAAGATCTGAAAGTAACATATGTCGATGCGTTCAACAAAACAATGCCATATATCTTCCTAAACAAGAATGGATCTTAACGACGAGAGGAAGACAATCTTTATGAGCTAGCTCAATCATGAATGACTAGAGGAGTGTTCATATGAGATGCTAGAAGGCAAAATTGACGAGAGAAAGAAAAGAGTTGCTCATAGAGAGAACAACATACTAAGAAGGAAGAGAGACATTTGTGATGACACTTTTGGTATTTGTTTTTTAAAATAGAGTAAGCATTTATTGAGAAAAAAAATGCAGGCACTTTTGTTCAATTGTCGTTGAGATTGGGTAATTGCCAACTTCTCCCCTGAGGTTAGGGTATTCTCTAATTTAAATCTTGAATTTTGGACTTTGCAAAATAATAGTACGAGATTAAGAATTTTTGAAAATTAATAGTTGACTTTTAGAATAACTTTAATTGGTAAAAGACAATAATATATTCAATGAGAATATTAAAGACTAATGTAATTTTAAAAGAAGATATTAATTGTTTTTTTGTTCTAAAATTGGTCAAAAAATCAGTATAGAGTATTAATTTTCAGAATTCTTAATCTCAGGATATTATTTTGAAAAGTCCAAAAGTTTAAATTGCAAAACATTCAAACTTTAAAGTATTTTTTATCAGTTCACCTTTCTAAATTTCATAACAGAAATAAATGAATAAGAAATAATAAAAAAAGCAAAGCAAAAGAGAAAAATTATTGACATTAATTATTTTTTTGAAAGGGTTGTTGAGGTAAATTATTACGTTTATATATTTATACGATACTATATATGCACCATCATTAGTTTTTTTGTGATAAATGCAAAACCAAGTTTTGACGCAATTTCAAAAAATCATAGTTGTACAACTATTTAAAATACATGTTTTAAGATAATAAATACAAATAAATATAGGCATAAGTACAAATAATAATGGTTTCACTAAAAAAAAAAGTACAAATAATAATGGGAATTTTTTTTAAAATAAGAGACGGCTCATATTTCAAGATATTTATGGGATCCTTTTAACTAGATTACTCTCCTAGTTTAAAAATACAATTCCAATTTTTACTAAATATGACTAATAGTAATATTCTAACAAGTATATCCTTATTCTAGGTTTTTTTCCTGTCTTCTGAAAAAAAAAAATTAGAAAAGGTCAAAAAACTAATTTATATCACCAAGATCACATACGACAACAAAATAGTGGCGGAATGGAGGAATGGCGACAAAGAGAGAGCCATGGAGCGGATGAGGAGAAGGGTTGAAACGGCCATAGAGAATGACGGATTATAGAGAGAGTCTCTCTTTCTTTTTTTTTAGTGTTTGGGTTCGGGTATAACCGATCCCTAACATGAAGACCTATACCCAAACCAAATTGGTCTCAGTTTCAGACAAGTTTAACATGATTTTTTTGGTTTGCTTATGTGGTCCCATTTTCTCGATTTTGGTAGATCGTCGTGAGATTTGCTTGGCTCACCTATTATTTAGAAAGGGCAAAGACTACAGTTTGGCTATAACAAAGGTCTTTTTCTCACCCACTTGCACACTCTCACTCGCCTTCTCCCTGTCCAATCGAGTCACTGCTAGTCGGTTCTTGGTGAGTACCTAAGTTAATAAGTTTTTTTCTTTTCTTATTTTGATTTTAATTTTAAATCATCCGCAGATTTCTTGGTTCTTAGAAATGGTGCTTTTTTATTTCTACCATAGATAATAGTCACTTTTGCTATTTGTTATTCTAATATAGCATATAATTAGGGTTTAAAAGGGTACTAAAAGTTAGAGTCGGTTTTTTTTTTAGAAGAGAGGGGAGGGGGGAGGAGTAACATAAAGTTATAGTTTACTTTATAAAAGTATTATGAATTTATTGTTTACTTTTCATAATAATATATGCGTGCTATTTTCTTCTTAAGAGTATTGTAAACTAGTTGTTTACTTCTTGAATACTATTGTAAATATATTCTTTACTTTTGACAATAAGGTACAATAATGTAGACATGTTATTCACTTTTTAATAGTATTGTAAACTAGTTGTATTTGACAATATTATTATAAGCTACATTGAAGATAATGGTGATTTTAGCCATCTTCTTCGACAATAATAATTATCCAGCAACGACTCTAGCAACATGATCAATTTAGACCTGCAATTTCATCAAGATCTAAAAATAAGATATGCTGATGGATTTGACAAAACAATACCATATATATTCCTAAATGGGAATGGATCTTAATGGAGGAGAGGAAGACAATCTTTGTGAGCTAGCTTAATCATGAATGGCAAGAGGAGTGTTCATTTGAGATACTGGAAGGCAAAATTGATGAAAGAAAGAAATGAGTCTGCTCGTAGAGAGAACAACATACTAAGAAGGAAGAGAGACATTTATGAGGGCACTTTTGGTATTTGATTTTTTAAAAAGGGTAAGCATTTATTGGGGAAAAAATGCGAGCACTTTTGTTTAGTTGTCGTTGAGAATAGATAATTGCCAACATCTCCCCCGAGGTTGGGTTATTCTCTAATTTAAATCCTGAACTTTGGATTTTATAAAATAATACCACGAGATTAAGAATTTTTTAAAATTAATACCCTAAGTTGACTTTTAGAATAACTTTAACTGGTAAAAGACAATAACATCTTCAAAGAGAATCATAAAGACTAATATAGTTTTGAAGGAGGATATTATTTATTTTTTTGTTCTAAAATTGGTCAAAAAGTCAGTACAAAGTATTAATTTTTAGAAATTCTTAATCTTAGAATATTCTTTTGAAAAGTCTAAAGTTCAAGATTTAAATTGTAGAATATTCAAACTTTAGGGTATTTTTCATCGGTTTACCTTTCTAGATTTCCATAAGAAAAATAAATGAATAAGAAATAATTAAAAAAATAAAGCATAATAGAAAAATTATTGACATTAATTATTTTTTTTGGAAGGATTATTGAGGCAAATTATTACGTTTATATATTTATACGATCCTGTATATACACAATCATTAGTTTTTTTGTGATAAATGCAAAACCAAGTTTTGACATAATTTCAAAGAATCATAGTTGTACAACTATTTTAAATACATGTTTTAAGATAATAAATACAAATAAATATAGGCATAAGTACAAATAATAATG
>JXTB01000146.1:336573-401435 GCA_002914805.1 Parasponia andersonii
GGCAGCTTCCTGAAACCAAGTTCAGAACGAATTTAATTGTGGGATTCAAATGGAGAACTTATAAAAGTCTAGAACTCATTTTAGTGTATCAGTTGCTTAATAATAAAGTTCACATTAACTGAAAAATCTAGTACTCCAGCTATTGGAAAAAGATATCTTATCTGCACATGTATACTCCATGATTTGTGCCATGTCGAATTTGTAAAAGTATTTCACTTAAATTGCGTGAAATAACAAGGAAAACAAGATTATGTGAATGGTAGAGTTCTTGATATTTCAAATCTTCCATGAAGGACTGAAGAACATATATTATAGAAGAGCTTGACCTTTCTGTGTGGTGATGGTGGAAGTGTGGTGGTCTCTCTTGGCTGCCATCCCTGCAGTTGTTGCAGGGCAAGCTTTTAGAGTGAAGAAAAGGTATGCGGAAGAGCAGAGATTACAGAGCTCTCGGGGGAGGGAGAAGAATTCTGATGAGATTTTTGTCTGTGAGAGGGTGTGTACATCAAAGAGAATGCTGAAAAAGGTTGGTTCATTCTCAAAAGATCCAATTCCTGACACCTGTGTTACTGTCTGTGGGGTATCCGAGCTTGATGCTTGTGCTGATGCGTGCGCTCGAACTGTCTGTGTTAACCAACATCAAGTACCTAATTGGAATGACATATGTCTCCGAAGATGCCAGAGTGAATGTCTCAAACTTTCTGCTTCTCATTCTTCTTAGTTCAAATTTGTACAATTTGAATGATGAAATTTTTATGGCATTAATGGTTGATTGGTAGTGTTCATTTCTCGAGATTCTGAGGCATGTGGTCACCGGTTGTGTAATGTGATTTTATTGGCAATCAATTTTAAGCCACAGGCATCGACTTGATTCATCTCAGTGCTTCTTTACCGCAAACTTTATTGAGAATTGAAGCTATTTTAGAAAGATGATGTCTATGAGCTTTATGTGTATACGTAGGTTTTGGCTTTGCTGTATCATATCTCATTATCAGATGACTATGAGCAAGATAATATGTCATTTTAGGTGCTTAGCCATCCAAGACTTCGACCTCTTTTGCTGTTTGTGAGAGTTAAAAAAACATGCTTTGTTTGTCAAGTTTTCCTCTCATCACTTCCATGAGATAAGTTCATTTGATGTGGGGTTGGATTCCATGTACGACTTACCTAACAACAGCTTGAATTTGCTGTCTCCGATGATCGCATTTCTAGCAGGTGAATTAAGGTGCGTTAGCAGTTGGAAGCCTCAAAAAGTGAAGTTTAAGTGCTGAGAGGAGTGGAGTTTCTGTTGAGTCTTCTACTGGATCATGAAACCATTCACTTTATAATCTAACTTGCTGCTGCTCATGCAACTTTGTTTCATTGTTGCTATGTCATTATTACTGCACTTGGAGATGGTAGTGTGATGTTGTCATACTTGAATGGTCGGGATTTAATCATTATAAATACTAAATTATTATAAGTAATAATAAATCTAGAAAAAAAAATACAATAATATTATAGTTATAATATATGATGTAATAAATCATGGTTATTTAACAATTA
Organism: Parasponia andersonii; assembly: GCA_002914805.1. NCBI lineage: Eukaryota > Viridiplantae > Streptophyta > Magnoliopsida > Rosales > Cannabaceae > Trema > Trema andersonii. The sequence goes on from JXTB01000146.1 coordinate 338,116, forward strand.
GGATAACAACAATTATCATAAAAATAAATTAAATAACATAACAAAATAAAATAAATCACAATTAATTTACTATAAAAATAATCATGATAGTAATGATCAAAATAACAAAGTTGTTTAATGAAATAAAATCGAATCTTGTGTTTCACACAATTTTCTTAAAACAGTTACGCTTCCTCATCGGGATATTTAGAGAAATATCAACAGTGTGTTTCTCAGGATAAAACAGTTCACAAATAGCAACGTCGTACTAATTTGCTATTCACAACGAACTGAGCAATGCCTAAACTCTATCACCATAACTCAACAGAGCTCGAGCATACCGAAAAAAAGAACTCAAACTTTCTAGCTACTAACAAACTATTTCTTAACACTATAGAGAGAATACGGAAGAGAAGAATAAGCTAAGAAATATTTTGGTGTATGTAAAAATGAAGGATAAAGTCTCCTTTTATAATGTTCATAGGGGAATCAAGCTATTAACATCCCATTAATATGGCTGAAAAATAGCTTTGGCTGTTATGTTATAACAATCAAACGTTTTTGGCTGTTACCTTAACTTCATGAGGCCAAATAATGGTCAAAAATGAATTTTATAACTCCAGTATGTTACAAATCTAATTCTAGAACCTTCTCACTTTGGGTTTCAATTTCTTATTCAGTCAAGCTCTATTTTAGGCATTTTCATGCCTCAAAATGACTATTTACAATTGTTTTCCAAACTATTTTTCCAACAATTCCCCATATGAATGAAATTAATAACCTAAGACTCGACCAACACGGTAATAGAACTCAACAGTCGAAACCTGCATAGAATTAGTAGGTGTTACCCTCTGAACCTTTTCTTGTGAAAATACATTTACTTTACTAACTTAACAGTAGACACGATGTCCTTGAACTGTTTTGATATTTATATAAATGATAACGTATCTCACATAAGAATCTTCTTGATACTTTTTCAATTCTCGCTTGTATGTTCATTTTTGCTATGAACATACGTCTGGTTCTGCAAGAGTTTAATAAGAATTACGCTTTAACAATTCCCTTAGAAGCAGCCATACTTCTCTTTCACATAAGTGACCTCTTAATTAAGAGTAACCCGCATTACTCTACTTGAAACTCTATTTCTGACGCATAAGAATTATTAAAAGCATAACTTAACCTTTTGTTTTATAGGCATTATTGTTTCATCGTAGGAATGGATACGAGAAAATGCTCACAGTGATCCAACACAATTTTTACAATTTAGATGTCCCTTTTGAACCTAGATCTTGGGATCTCTAGTCAACTAGGTTGGGTATCCACTGTATTAACCTATTCTTTCATAGGCTTCAATCCTATTCCCCTCAATGACTTTTCAACTAACTCTTTATTCAACCTTTTGGTTAGCGGATCTGCAATATTATCTTTTGACTTTACACAGTCCACAAAGATAACCCTAATTGAGAGTAGTTATCTAATGGTATTGTGTCTATGAAGAATATATCTAGACTTACCATTATGCATATTGCTCTGTGCTCTTCCAATTGCAGATTGATTATCATAATGTATACAAATTGCAGGCACAGGCTTTGGCCATCTTGGAATATCCTCTAAGAAGTGGTAGAGCCATTCTGCTTCTTCCCCACATTTGTCTAGTGCAATAAATTTAGATTCCATAATGGATCTGGCAATAAAAGTTTGTTTCAAGGATTTCCATGACATTGTTGCACGACTTTGAATATTTAATATTAGATACCCAATTCACATCACTGTAACCTTTAGTTGCAGGCGGGTCTCTCTAATTGAATAAGATACCTATCTCTGAGATCATATGATTCTTCCCCTTAGCCCATTTCTCTTCTATGGATTTTCTCTACCTACGGAGATACAGAGGGATATCTTGTATAATGCAGCCCATAATTACGTGTACACCGCAAATATTTCAATATTCTTATAATCTCTTGCCAATGCTTAGCTCTAGGATTACTTGTGTATCTACTTAGTTTACTAACTGCATAGGCGATATCTAGTCTTGTATAGCTCATCAAGTATATTAGATTACCTGTCACTCTGGAGTATTTTACTTGAAAAATACTCTCTCATTTATTCTTGGATGAACGTAAAGTTAAATTTATTAGTGTTTTGGCAACTCTAGAATTATCTTTATCGAATTTTTCAAGAATATTTTCCACATAATGTGACTGACTTAAAACAAGCCCATCTAATAATCTTGATATTTTCATTCCCAAAATGACATCGGCTAAACCCATGTCTTTCATGTCAAATCTTGAATTCAACATATTTTTAGTAGATTTGATCATTTTATCATTACTACTAATAATGAGCATGTCATCAACGTAAAGATACAAAATGACATAATAATTTTCGGTGTTTTTGACATATACATATTTGTCACATTCGTTGATTTTAAATCTATTAGTCTTTATAGCGTTATCAAATTTTTCATGCCATTGTTTCGGGGCTTGTTTTAATCCATATAAGGATTTCACCAACTTATAGGCTTTCTTTTCCTGCCTTGGTGCAGAAAAACCTTTAGATTGCTCCATGTAGATCTCTTCTTCCAGATCTCTATTTAGAAAGGCTGTTTTTACATCCATTTGGTATTTTCGAGACTCCACAGAGCGGCAATTGTAAGCACCATCTTAATGGAATTTATTCTCGTCACAGGAGAATAAGTGTCAAAGTAGTCCAGACCTTCTTTCTGTCTGTAGCCTATAATTACAAGTCTTCGATCCATCAGTTTTCATTTTCCTTTTAAAAATCTATTTTGAACCTAGTGGTTTACATCCAGGAGGAAGGTCTACTAGTTTCCAAGTATGATTTTGTAAGATGGAATCAATTCACTCTTAATAATCTCTTTCCACAAAAGTACTTCAGTAGAGCTTATAGCCTCAGTATACGTTTGAGGCTCACTTTCTAGCAAGTATGTTAGAAAATCCAGACCAAAAGATTTTTCTATCCTTGCCCTCTTACTCCGTCGAGGTTCAACCTTGGTTTCTTTATTTTTATCTTAGTCTTGACTATTCTCAGTAATAGTCTCATGTGTTCGTTTTGATGAACTTGCTTCTTCTTTGGATTTACAAAGAAATATATGTTCAAAGAACGATGCATTAGTTGATTCCATTATCATGTTCTTATGTATATCTGGGATTTTTGACTCATACATAAGAAATCGATAAGCACTACTGTTTTGTGCATAGCCAATAAAAATATGATCAACGGTTTTTGGACCAATTTTCACCTTTTTTGGTGTTGGTATGACCACTTTGGTAAGACATCCCCATATTCGTAAATAATTGTAAGATAGCTTTCTTCTTTTCCACAACTCATGCGAAGTCTTTTCCATTTTCTTTTTAGGTACCTTATTCAAAAGGTAATTGGCTGTCAAAATGGCTTCTCTCCACATGTTTTTGGGTAACTCAAAACTTATCAACATTGAATTCATCATTTCTTTCAAGGTACAATTCTTTTGCTCAGCAACTCCATTTGACTGAGGCGAGTAAGGTGATGTGGTTTCATGTATGATGCCATACTCTGCATAGATTTCCTCAAAATGTGAATCATACTCTTCACTTCGATCACTTCTTAGCACCTTAATTTTCTTATTGAGTTGATTCTCAACCTCATTCTTATAGAGAACAAACTTCTTTATAGCTTTGTCCTTGGATTTTAGCAAATACACATAACAGTATTTTGTGCTATCATCGACAAAAGTAATAAAATACTTTTTGTCTCCTATTGTTTATATGAATTTTAAATCACAAATATCACTGTGAATTAGATCAAGGGGTTTAGTGTTCCTTTTAACACTTTGAAATGATGACCTAGTCAGTTTTGCCTCAACACAAGTTTCACACTTACGTTTCAGATCAATATTAAAAGTGGGTATGTGGTTTGAGTTAATTAATCTATGCAAAGTATCATAATTAATGTGTCCTAGTCTACCCTACCATAAATTAGAAGACTCAAGTAAATAAGCAGAAGAGCAAGCTTTATTATTATTTTACTTAATAGTCATTTCATTCAGTTTAAAAAGCCCATCACATACATAACCCTTCCCCGCATACAATCCACTCTTAGACAAAACTACTTTATCCGAATCGAATACCATGCAGAATCCATGTTTATTCAGCAATGAATCAAACACTAAGTTCTCACGGATCTCCGGCATATACAATACATTATTCAGAGTCAGCTCCTTCCCAGAGGTCATCTTCAAGACCACTTTGCTTTGGTTTTCGACAGTGGATGTGGCAGAGTTTCCTATAAATAACTTCTTCCCATTCTCAAGCAGTTTAAAGGAAGTGAATAATCCTTTGTCAAAACATACCTGCCGAGTGGCACCAGTGTCAAGCCGCCATTCTTTGGGATTAGACCTACTAGGTTCATTTTAGAAACTACTGCACTGAGGTCTATGTCAGAAACCTTTTGTGTGATTTCATCCACTACATTGGCTTCATTCTTCTTCTTCTTCTTTGGAAGTCGAAAGTCTAAAAAAACCTTGTGACCCATCTTCTCATAGTTGAAGCACTTCTCTTAGAATTTCTACTTCTTGCCTACTCCACCTTTAGGCTCTAACTTCTGGCTTGGCTTTTTCAATTTATTCTTTTTGCCTTTAGAACCTTGAGAATATTCTACAATATTTTCCTTAGCCATAGTTGTACTGGATGACACTATTTACTTTTCAACACGTCTATTGTCTTTCTCAATACGTAGTCGCATAACAAGCTACTTGGAAGTAGCTCTTGAAATCCTTCCATATAGGGGGTGGCTTTTCAATGGCAGTAGCTACTTGAAAGGGCTCACATATGACCATCCTCTCAGCCTGAATCTCATGGAAAATAAATTAAAACTCTTTAACTTGACTGATTACTGCTTTAGAGTTGACCATTATAAAGTCTAAGCAGTGTCCTACTAAAATTTCTTGGACCCATCATCCTCAGTCTTATATTTATCGTCAAGTGACTCCCATAATTCCTTTGCCATCTTCTTATTACGATATACGCTATATAAAGAATCGGTCCAACCGTTCATTACATAGTTACGGCACAAGTAGTCAGACTGTTTCCAAGCATCAACCACAATGATGACTTGGAAGTCTTCCTCATTATTGTTGGCTTTTGGAGACTCATCAGTCAAGAACCTTATAAGGTCCAATGTGATTAGATAGAATAATATCTTCTATTGTCACATTTTGAAGCTCAACTCATTGAACTTCTCAAGCTTCTCTTCGTGGTGCATTGTTGGTACCATAAGAGTCACAATAGGGGTTGACATTCGAGCAACAATAGGAGCAGGCATATGGACTATAGCAGGAGTATGCCCTTGGGCGAGAACAATATTGTTTGATTCAGTTGCCATTTCTGAAAAGAATAACAAATCCAATGAGATTTCTTTTTTCTAGAAATAAACAATAATAATTAAATACTGCACAATAGACAAACTCCCAAGAAAGATCATAGAGGGGTCACAAACGGTCCCACTTAAAATCTAACCTCCTAGATAGAATTTGTCTAAATTGTAATTATTCAATTATCACAATTTATTAAAGAAATATCTCCAAACACAATTGTGACAGCTTCCTAAAACCAAGTTCAGAACGAATTTAATTTAACAATAAACTGTATTTATCTAATGATAATTTTATATATAAGAGTGGCAGCTTCCTGAAACCAAGTTCAGAACGAATTTAATTGTGGGATTCAAACGGAGAACTTATAAAAGTCTAGAACTCGTTTTAGTATATCAGTTGCTTAATAATAAAGTTCACATTAACTGAAAAATCTAGTACTCCAGTTATCGTAAAATATTCAATTCAAAGACATCTTATCTGCACATGTATACTCCATGATTTGTGCCTTGTCGAATTTGTAAAAGCATTTCACTTAAATTGCATGAAATAAAAAGGAAAACAAGATTATGTGAATGGTAGAGTTCTTGATATTTCAAATCTTTCATGAAGGACTAAAGAACATATATTATAGAAGAGCTTGACGTTTCTGTGTGGTGATGGTGGAAGTGTGGTGGTCTCTTTTGGCTGCCATCCCTGTGGTTGTTGCAGGGCAAGCATTATTGAGAATTGAAGCTATTTTAGAAGGATGATGTCTATGAAGCTTTATGTGTATATGTAGGTTTTGGCTTTGCTGTATCATATCTCATCATCAGATGACTATGAGTAAGATAATATGTCATTTTAGGTGCTTAGCCATCGAAGACTTCGACCTCTTTTGCTGTTTGTGAGAGTTTAAAAAACATGCTTTGTTTTGTCAAGTTTTCCTCTCATCACTTCAATGAGATAAGTTCATTTGATGTGGGGTTGGATTCCATGTACGACTTACCCAACAACAGCTTGAATTTGCTGTCTCCGAAGATCGCATTTGTAGCATGTGAATTCAGGTGCATTAGCAGTTGGATGCCTTAAAAAGTGAAGTTTAAGTGCTGAGAGGAGTAGAGTTTCTGTTGAGTCTTGTACTGGGTGAAACCATTCAATTTATAGTCTAAGTTACTGCTCATGCAACTTTGTTTCATTGTTGCTATGTCATTATTACTGTGCTTGGAGATAGTATTGTGATGTCATCATACTTGAATGGTCAGGGGATTTAATCATTATAAATACTGAGTACTTGTTAGAAAAATTATAGCAAGAAATAATAAATCTAGAAATAAAAAAAATGCAATAATATTATAGTTATAACATATAATGTAATAAATCACGATTATTTAACTACTAGGATAACAACAATTATCATAAAAATAAATCAAATAACATACCAAAATAAATCATAATTAATTTACTATAATAATAATCACGATAGTAATGACCAAAATAACAAAAAAGTTTGAGGAAACCAAATTGAGTCTTCATTTTCACATAATTTCCTTAAAATAGTTACGCCTCCTCACTGAGATGTTTAGAGGAATGCCAATAGTATTTGTTTCGCGGGATAAAATAGTTCATGAATAGTAACATTGTACCAACTTGCTATTCACAATGAACTAAACAATGCCCAAACTCTATCACCAGAACACAAGAGAGCTCGATCACAACAGAAAAAAAGAACTCAAACTCTCTAACTACTAACTAACTATTTCTTAATCGCCGCAGAGAGAATATGAATGAGAGGAGTAAGCTAAGAAATATTTTAGTATATGTAAAAATAAAAGAGAAATTCTCCTTTTATAGTGTTCATGGGGGAACCAAATTATTGACATCCCATTAATATGGCTGAAAAATGTTTGGCCTTTACAACATAACGGCAACAACTCATTAATATGGTTGAAAAATGTTTGACTATTATAAACGCTGAAAAATATTTGGCTGTTACAAAGCCATTTTTGGCTATTACCTCAGCTTTATGAGGCCAACTAATGGTCAAAAATGAAATTTGTAACTCCAGTATGTTACAAATCCAATTCTTGAACCTTCTCACTTTGAATTTCAATTTCTCATTCACCCAAGTTCTATTTTAAGCATTTTCTTACCTCAAAATGGCTAGTACAATGGTTTTCCAAACCATTTTTCCAACAATACTAACTTCTCATCTAAGAGTTCTGATGTAGGAATATGAAAACATCTATAATGTAGAGAGAATTTGGACAAGAAACTATTGAAATGAATAAGCACATCTGCATAGTAAGTGTATTGTTGAAGCCTGAACCCAAATACTCCAAACTGAATGTTCCACCATAACTCTACAACCCTTCTCTGTATAGACCAATATCATCAGATCTACAGGGATTTTCTCTTAAGCTTTGATTAAACATCAAGGGTATTCGTCTTTCAAAAAAGTTTGTAAAGAAAAAAATGATGACATTTTGAGACAAGCTCAATAGGAAGAAAGAATGGGCAAATCAATGCCCAACCTTTACAAATCAAAAACCAGAATCGATCGAAGGCTCAAAGCTCTGTGTCGGATTCTTCTTTAGAGACACTTTTCCTTACTTTCTTCGCTGTCTTGTCCATTGTTTTGCCAACAACTTCAGCGGCCGATTTAGCGGTTCCCTCAACTGTCTCTTTGCTTTTGTCAAAACTCTTACCTACTACTTGTTTCATCTTGCCACCAGTGCCACCCCCTAGATTAGCTTCATCTGAGCCTCTAAAGCTAAAACGACATTCAAATACTTGTTAACTTATGAACAACAAAAAAAAGTGAAGCACGTGGTTTTCTATAAATCACCCAAAAAAATAAATAACGAAAAGAAATGAGAAATCTTTCTCTAAGTTTGGTGGGAAATATTGAAACTGAAACTCTTGCATGACGACTTTGATTTTTTCCCAAGATCTCTTATAGGAACTCTTCAGCATAGAAATTATTGTTAGTGCATGTATTAGTTTAGCACCTTATGATCTTGTTGGGTTGTAATGAACAATATTTTATTTTGTATTTTAGTTATGAATTCAGTCATGTATATGTTTGGGTTATTCTATGCAATTGTGCTCCAAGACTGATTTGACAAAGCAGTCAACTGAAATAGCTGAAATTCTAAAGCCTTTCACCAAACTGGTTTCAATAATTTAGGTCTTATGTCTAGTGATTTGCATGTGTTGTCTAGTGGTCTGCATGTTCAGACATTAGAGCATTTCATATACATATCTATTTAGTATGTTTTTACACTTTTTCTATTACATCAGTGTCTCAACCTGTGTTGTCAAGATGCTACCTTTAAGTTTGAATTTTTCAAGAGAAGTTGGACTTTGTGTGCCTTAACTGTGTGACTGATTGTGTTGTTAAGATGCCACCTTTAGATCTGAGTCGGATTGGTATTTGTATGTCAAATCAGCATGTCTGATTGTTTTGTCAAGATATCACCTTTAGATCTGAGGTTATGTGATACATCTGAGTCACTGTATGTTTAGACATTACGATGACAACTGTCACTTTTAGCTGAGTCATGATGTACTTTCCTATATAAATAGGAAGCATCATTTTAGATGGTTTACACACCTCTGAGCATTAGTTTCAAAGATATTTTGAGAGGTTTTCTTGCTTTGAGAGCAAATTTCTTTTCTTTAGAATTTTGTATGTTTAGCTCTAAGTTTTCTATTGTCTATAGAGTCCACCATTGATTCCTATGAGAAGGTGGAGTTCTATGATTATCTAAAATCAAGAAGAGACCCGTGTGCTCTTGCTGGAGATGGGAAGCTCATCAACGGTAGCTGAAGGGATTTTAGCACAAGGTTGAAGAAGCATCTTCCACTGAGGAAATCAGAGTTCAAATTGGTGACAAACTAGAAGGGAGTTCTAGATTTTTGTATAAGATCTATATTTGTACTCTATTCATATTTCTAGTGGATTGGTTACTTGCTGGACTAGGTCCCGTGGATGTAGACACAATTTGATTGTGTTGAACCACGATAAAAATCTAGTGTCTCTTTTTATTTATATTCATATGTTTGTTTAAAGTTCTATAAATCTGGAAATCTGGTAATCGTGTTACAACAAACGAGTAGTCTGACTTAACATTTAGTGTTAGGACAAGCATTGCTTGCGAATTTCAATGAGATTTCTAGATTTTTAAGTTGTGTTACTCGGTTCTTTATATTCTTAAGTGCTACTACTCTTGGTTATGTTTCATGTGTTTTATGTTTGACTGGATTGAAAACTTGTAAGGTTCTAAGTTTTTTTGGTTGAGTTTTGCATGAGTTTAGCTCTTTGCCTTCCAAGTGTTTGATCATTTGTCTATTTGAAATTTTTGTGTGATCTTTGTTACATTTTTCTTTGCTACTTATTTGGATCAACTTTAAAATTTTGAATTTGTGTTTCACTGCTCTTGTGGATTTTTTTTATGAAGATGGGTCTATTATAAGACCACTCATACTTGATGAGAAAAGTTTTTCCTCATGGAAAGCCAGAATGAAAATGTTTCTTAAGTTCATTGATGAACAAGTTTGGGCTACTATTGTTAATGGTTGGGAACCCTCTACCGTTATTAGAAATAGGGTTATTGTACCCAAACCACACAAAATTTGGATAGAAGATGAGTTTACTGCTACTAACATGAATTCAAAAGGATTAAATGCCATTTTTAGTGTTGTTAATACTCATCATTTTGAATATATTACATCATGTACTACTTCCAAGGAGGCATGGATATCCTTGAGAACTTATATGATGAATGTGAAGCTGTTGAAATTCAATCTGACTGTTGAGACAATTAGGTTGAATGCCCAGATATTAAAGATGATTTAGAAGGAGAGAAATTAAATCAAGATGACGTTGATGCTCTCAGGGAGGATGCAATTTTTATGTTAACCAGGAAATACTCCAAGTTCCTCAAAAATAAAAAGAAGAGAACTGTTACAGAGAAACAAATTTCCTCAAAACTATTTGATCAAAATACCATACTCTCTAAAAATTCATATCCTAGAGTTCAATATAGAGAGTGTAGAGGTTTTGAATACTTTCAGGAGGAATGTGCTAACACCATCAAGAAGAAGGCCAATGTAATGAATGCAACTTGGAGCAAAAGTGGCAAGGAAATAGAAGAGAAAAACGAGGACTCTAGTATGACAAGCAACTTTGGTTCATTTGCTACAAAATCTAAAGTTAAAGGCCAACGCTCAAACAATCAATCTGATTATTCTGACAGTGATCTATTAGATGATGAGAAAGAAGTCACATTCTCAAATCTTGATCAACAAAGAGCTTATCAAAATATGTATGATTAGTGGTTGAGAATAGCTAATAAAAACAGGGTCCAAGAAGCTCTCATATGTAGTCTCAGGGAAGAAAAAGAGAGCTATGAAGAGATACTCATTGATCTGAGAACAAGGCTACAAGATTCTTAGGATCAGTTTGTCAAAATACAGAAGGAGCTGGATGAGTCTAAAGAGAGAATTTAGTATGTCGCCAAAGGATCAAAAAACTTGAGTCAAATGCTTGGAGTTGGATAGAACCCAAGAGACAAATCAAGTTTGGGATACAATGGACAAAATTCTGGTTCTCAAAATAAAAATGTTGCAACATAATCTTTTTTGATTCAAAAATAAGTTAACTAGAAATTAGTGAGTGTTCAATACCTCATCCTTAGGTATGTTCTTTCATCCAAACCTCTCAAGCACATTCATTCATTCCAACTTGCTTTTTCTGTGGAAAAATTGGTCATATCAAACCAAAATACTTCAAGCTATTAAAGTTATTAAGAAAAGGGGCAAGGATGACCTTGAATAGAAATATGAAAATAGATTTAAAAAAAAAAAAAACAAAAGCAAGTTTAGGTTCCTAAGAAAATCAAATATTTTATAGCACACACTTCACTAGTCACTCACAATTCTGAAAATTGGTATTTTGATATTGGATGCTCAAGGCATATGTCTGGAAACAAATCTTCTCTTGGACAAAGTATAACATTTCAAAAAATCATGTTCAGCACTCTTGGACAAAGTATATAGACATCATACATCATTTCATTCGTGATTTAGTTGAGCATAAAATGGTGAGCATAGAACATGTTGAAATAGAAAAACAATTAGGTGACTTATTTACAAAAGCCTTGGATGCCCTAAGATTTGAATCATTATGCAAGGTTATTGGATTTTGCTACATTTTGTAGAGAGATTTCATCTTGTATTAAGTGATTTAGTCTTATATATTTAATAAATATAGGAAATAATTATTGTGTGTGTTGAGTAGTTCAAGTGACTATTAACTAATAATGACTAAATTGTCATATCCCTGATCTGCTACTTATGTTTTTGCTTGTTGGTTGAACTTCAACTTGTGATTCTCCTTTCTTATTGGTCTCAATCACTCTGACTAATATGTTTTAACTTATCTAGACTTAGTAGATATGATGCTCTTATGACTAGATAGGTTTGATATAAACTAGAGACATGTGTGCACCTATATCAGAAAGGACTACCTCTCATCAGGTGTAAAAGCTAGCCTTGAGTAATCATTTAATTTATAGTGACCCCTATATCTTGGATGATCTACCGAGGAAGAGTGCTACCTTTTGGAATGTGTGTAGCCACTGATTTGGGTTACTTTAGAGTGGTGAGATTCCCCACTTTCAAAAAATAAATAAAAAAAATAGGGAGAACGAAAAGAGTGACCTAGTGCAGGAAAGCCAATGTGCATATACCAATGAGCATAAGAAAAAGTCTAACCACAAAAAGTAGTCATTAAAATGAGACAAATTTAATCACTAAGTATGGCCTGCAACAAGAACCAAATCTGGTAGTTTAACATGCACATACAATATACATGAGTCTCTTGTCTATGTGTGATCAAGTTAAGTTAATAAGGTCTATGATATCTTCTAATTCTCTTCAAGATAATCATCAAGTCTCATGTGATTTACCTCAATTAGAAAGGATAATCGGTCATTGACTTCTGCCTCATACTAGATCATTTTGCAAACACTCATTTATATTTTTATCTATTGTATCATGAGTTGAGTGACAGTCCTTGAATTATAAAAACACACACACTAAATATTTTTTGATCTTACTTAGTATATCTAGCTAAATCAAATGCAAATGATCTCTTTCTTGTCTTAAAATTGTATGAGTTACATAAAAAAACAATTGTCACTAAAGTGCTCAAAGTCATGTTCGCCTTATAATTTTGTCATATCATGCTCAGAGAATGTTTTATCTGTTGTCTAAATGTTATGTTCGCTTTGTTTCACAAAATTTGATTGTGTTTGTTTAACCGTTATCCGCTTGAATTCATAACCACAACTGTTGCTTGTATTTGCTCATTCGTATCTTTGTTGTTGTTTCTAAGTACGTCACGTAAAAAAAATTGATTGTGATTGTTTTAACAGATTATCAGCTTGATTTCACAATCATAACTGTCGTTTGTGATTGTATTTTTGCATTGAAGTTGCTATTTTAAACTTTCAGATATTTTAAAAAAAATTCTAATTTTTTGTGGGAGCCATTTTTCTATCTTTTCCTCTCGCCTGTTTAAATTTCTCCTCTACTCCATTAACTTTCACTCAAGCTTTGCTTATGTACAATACTTGTGGCAAGTTCTTCTCTTTTTGCTTATGTACAATACTTATGGCAGATTCGAACAAACGTATACCTAAGATGTCATCCATGGCACAACCAACTGCTCCTCTGATTTTGACTCCAGTTGAAACTGAGATGGCATTTTTTTTTTCACTTCGCCTGAAACATCAAAGCCTATGTCTAAAAAATGTAAATGAGGTACCTCAAAGAAGAAATCAACAATCAAGGTCTTAAAGAAAAAGAAAGGTTCCAACCCTAGTTCTGACAAAGTTACAGAGGGTTCTGACAACCCTTTTCCACTAGATGAACAAAAGGAAGAAAAGATTGCGGCCAATGCTAATATGCCAATAACAAGCTTAAACAATCATAGAGAGGAAGTTATGGAATAAGTTCAAGTTGCTGGTTATGACAAGCTAGAGACAAGAACTTACAAACCTGCCTCTATGATTACATCTCCTTCAAAGGATTCTAGCATTGATAAATCAGTTACTTTCTCTTTAACTCTCACTCAAAATCTACTTGTCACAATCTTTTCTTCTTGTTGTCTTTGTAAATGGCAGACATCTTCAATGTTGATATCTCTACACTTATTGATGATTCCATTTTGGCTAACTACGATGTCTCCATATTTATATCTTCTGTCTTTATCAAAGAAGAAGTCAGAGGACTCAGCACTTTCAAAGTTATTCAAGAGGTCCATATAATCTACTAAGTCTTCTACAGTCACTGTAGTCAAGAAGAAATCAGCCTCCATATTGAAGAAGTAAAAAAAAAAAGAAGCAACACACAGATTTGATAAGCCACCCACTAGTTTTGACAAAGCTTCCGGTTCTGACAATCTAAATACTCCATATTAGGATGCAGATGAAAATCACGGAGCTAACAGGACAGATGTTGGTTCTAACATTCCTGATGTTCAAAAGGAAGGTGAATCTGATCTGATAATCAAAAGGAGAACTCAAGAAACAAAGCTGTTGTTCTTAATGTTCCTAGGTTAAACAAATATCTGATTGGATCTGAACAAGAAGCTCAATGAAATATCAAACTTCAGTTGCTAATATAGCAGTCTCATAGCCACCCAAGGCACCAAAACCAAGATCATTGCTAAGAAGAAAGTAAAGTTGCTATCTCATGTTCCATTTTATCTCTTGATGTTCAATATCCTCCAAATAAGGCATTCGATTTCTCTATTTGCATAACGAGAATTCATCTTCATCACAAGGAGCACGTCAGTTGATTTACTTCAAGTGGCTAATAAAAGTCTCTAATTTTGCTAACTGAGGTCTTCTAGATCTCTTGATTGAAAGAGGGTTGATTAAGAATGTTTAGAACTTTTCTCCATTATACCTAACCTTGATCTAAGAGTTCTACTACAACATTGGGAAGCATTTTAATGAGACAAAGTCCTCCTTATATCACAAGATCATCATTGATTTCTCTCATATGGTTATTCATAATCATCTAAAGCTAGGTATTTTTGCTCAATTTCCTTGTAAGTTGGATTTGGATCAAGTCACCACTGATCTCACTAGTTCTGTTACTGAATGGCCACTTTCTTAAGTCATTTATGTCTCACATCTGATGCCATACCTATATAAGATTGCTCTTACCACTTGGTTCCCTAGCCACATTCTTATTTTGCCCTTTCTCTAGCTACATATGAACAAATGGTAAGGGTGAACGTGTTGATAGGTATCATGTTTTTGAAGATGTTACTTATGGTAATCAAGATACTGGTTGTAATGGTCATGTTGGTAAGAATTCAATTGATAATTTTCAAGATGATAGTGGTAATGATTTGCTGAGGGGGTATTTTGTTTTCCAATGGAATTCAAATTGATTTACATTTAAATCTTCAGAGTTGTTGGGTGAGAGTCTTTTACTGTGGCAAATGCATCTGTTCAGGGGGAGCAAGCATATGTTTAAGGTGTATTAACTCAGGGGAGTCTTCTTAGATTGTACTAGGTACACAGATAGTGATCAAATCAGTTGTATCCTATTAAGACTTCAACATATGGTGAATCAGACTTCTAGTCTGACACATCTCTCATTGCAATGATGAACAACTTGCTACTTTTAGACACCAGCTTCAAAGTAAAGTAACCATTAAGATATTGTCTTACCCGTGTTTTTATTCAAACCTTTGCTAACATATAGTGACCTGATGAGTTCATGAATGAGGCTCTAATAAATTTTCCTACTCATTTGACCATGAAGAGCTTTCAATGTCACTATGAATATGCTAGGACTATTGCCATTAATGTAGTACCTTCTATGTCCGATGAATTGAAGATTTGGGTTTCAAGACTAATTCTTGGAAATACAAGTTGTTCACCAAGTGTAAGGAAGCTTACCAGGCTATGCGGATTGAGGCTACCCAAATATAAAGCATTAAACAAAGGATCTTTGAGTTTAAGAGAATGATAGCAGCTAAGATGGCAGGTCTAAAAGCATAACTTCATAAAGTTATCTTCTTGCTAGTGTTGAATCTCTATAAGAGCCTTTGTCACTATTCTTACTACTACAGTACCGCCACTTCTCAATTGACTTCAGAGACAATCTTCATTGGGAGAATGTACCTACATTAACTAAGGGAAAGACACTTCAAGCTGCACTTACTCAGGGGGAGCAACTTCACAGTGAGATAGTCATTTCTAAATCTACTAAGGTTACCATAAATACTTTTCAGTTCAGATTATAGTTCAAGGGGACTCTGATTTATTTGGCTCTGACTCTGATACATCGCTGATCACACTCATGGCCACATCTACTAACTAGTACCAGGAAAAAGAGATTAGAGAATAAGTCTGGTATCATAGCTAAAAAGCCGCATCTACCTTCCAGGAAATTATCCAGGCTTGTCTCTTTTTAACCCTTTGTCTTCTACTTATCATGTTTTAGACCTCTTTTTATTCAAAAAAGGGGAGAAGTCATGGTTGGTTTCTTTCATAATCTCTTAGATTATGCTACTTTTCTTGAGTTTGTGTATTTGTTTTTACAGGTGGAAAGTTTGTAGCTATTTCGCTTGTTGTGTATTTAGTATTTTGATCATAAGGATGCCAAAGGGGGAGATTATTAGTGAATGTATTAGTTTAGAATCTTATGACCTTATTGGGTTGCAATGAATAATAATTTATTTTGTATTTCAGTTGTGAATTTAGTTTTGTGTATGTTTGGGTTATTCTGTGTAATCGAACTCTAAAACTGATTTGACAAAGTAGTCAACTGAAGCAGCTGAAGTTCTATAGGTTTTCACCAAACTAGTTTCAATGGTTTAGGTGTTATGTCTAGTGGTTTGCATATCTTATGTCTAGTGGTCTGTATGTATAGACATTAGAGCATTTCATATATATATCTATTTAGCATGCTTTTATACTTTGTCTGCTACATCAATGTCTTAGCTTGTGTTATCAAGATGCCACCTTTAAATTTGAATTTTTCAAGAGAAGTTTGACTGTGTGTGTCTTAACTGCGTGATTGATTGTGTTATTAAGATGTCACCTTAGATCTGAGTTAGATTGCTATTTGTGTGTCAAATCAATGTACCTGATTGTTTTGTCAAGATGCTATCTTTAGATCTGAGGTAGTATGATACATCTGAGTCACTGCATATTTAGACATTACGATGGCAGTTGTCATTTTTTACTGAGTCATGATGTACTTTCCTATATAAATAGAAATTTTATTTTAGATGGTTTACATACGTCTTAAGTATTATTTTCAGAGATATTTTGAGAGGCTTTCTTGCTTAGAGAGCAAGTCTTTTTTCCTTAGAGTTTTGTGCATTTAGCTCTAAGTTTTTCATTATCCATAGAGTTCATCATTGATTTTGATGAGAAGGTGGAGCTCCATGGTTATCTAAGATCAAGAAGAGACCCATGTGTTTTTGTCGAAGCTGGGAAGCTCATCAACGACAACTGAAGGGATTTCAGCACAAGGTTGAAGAAGCATCTTCTACGGAGGAAATCAGAGTTCAAATCGACAACAAACTAGAAGAGAGTTCTAGATTTTTGTATAAGACCTATATTTTTACTCTATTTATATTTCTAGTGGATTGATTGCTTACTCGACTAGGTCCTATGGATATAGACACAACTTGGTTGTACTGAACTACGATAAAAATCTGGTGTCTCTTCTTTATTTCTATTCATATGTTTGTTTAAAGTTCTACAAATCTAGAAATCTGAGAATCATGTTAGAACAGACGAGTAACTTGACTTAACAATTATGTTTTGTAGTATCTTTGTGAAAGACTATTTATTATCAATCTCTAGTCTTTGCCCTATTATTGGGTAGATTTCAATGGAGATTGCCACGAACCAGAAAAGAAAGAAAGTAGTTTTTTTGATAGATTTTCCCAAGACTTTGAATTTGGAGTTAAAAAAGAAAAATAAGGAAAAAAAGGTAGTAATATACTAGCTTTGATTAATTTTATTCTAGCTATTTTACAGTATGCATGTAATGAAACGTGGGCTTAACTTCTTGGATTTAGGAATCCAAAATTGAACATTTCAAACATGGTGGAGATATTATAGGGGAAGATTAGACATTATAGGTATTTTCTAAAAAAAAATTGAAAAATACGTGGTTAACATTTTTTTAAGATGCGGTACAGTTTTCATTAGAAAAATACTATTCTTAAAAAAAATATTTAGAAACATATCATTTTTTAAAATAGTAACTAGTAACCGATAACCAGATTTTGGAAACTAGTAGCTAGTAACTAAAAGTATATATAATTAGTATATAACTAGTTGTAAAAACCCGGATTTTGGGAGGGTAATTTGGATATTTTACCAATTTTCCGTATATAATAATGAGGGGATTAATTTACAAAAATTTTGTGCAGATAGACTAATTTGCAATTTTTGGGGAACAGAATTGAGAGAGATTTGAGAATTTGGGGACTTATGTGTAATTTTAAAAAATTGTACTGCCCCCATAAAATAGAACCATGTGACCCTGTTTCTTTTTCCCTTTCTCTCTTCTCTCTCTCCCTCCCATTGACCCTCTCTCCCTCGTCTCTCTCTGTCTCTCGGCCGCGCACCACCGAAGGGGAGCCTCCCCGCCACCAGCCACTGCCCAGCTGCAGGGACAGCCGGCGGACCTCACCAACACTGCGCTGAGCTCGTTGCTAACCACCAGAAGCCGCTGGAGAAGCCCATCGGAACCAGAGACAAGTTATATGTCTAACCTAGCTATTTTGGGTGCTAGGAATTCAGTGAAGAATTCCGTTTGTGGAATTGAAGCTCTGTTGAGAAGTTGGTTTTTTGCAAGAGGACGATCGAGGGCTTGGAATTGATTCCTGACCCTCCGAACGATTATCGATGATACCTTGAGGATTCAATAGTATGGTATCGCTATTCGAGCGAGGTAGGGATTCAATTACCTTTGCTTTATATCGTTTTTGAATAAAACTTATTTTCTGTAACATATGAGAACAAATGTGATTTTTGGTTTTCCTGAACGTCTGTGATGGGAATTAATTATATGATGTATGATGTATAGGCTTAGGTGTCAGGCAGGCTGTTAGACATACTTAGTGCTATCATCTTAGGTTTCCACAGATGAGAGGATGTGAGCTCATGGGTATGGGTTGATTTGTGTCATGTGCATATGAATTGAATGGTTTTGATTACACTGCTTTATATATATATATATATATATATATATATATATATATATATATATATATATATATATATATATATATATATATGGATTTGTGGTTTGGATTATATATACATATATGTATGTTTTAGACTAAACTAACCATGCAAGAATTCTCCATCACTAAAATATTTTCAACCGAGGAAATTTTTTTTCCTACTGGGCATTTTATGTTCACCCCCATATCTTCTTCCTCAGGTGATGTCCAGTGCGACTTTGGTGATCAAGAGGAGTAAGAGATCATCTTGACTGTAGTTCATTATCTTGGTAATGGATGGAGTGTGATGTCATAGTGTTTAGATTATTTGGATTTTATTTAGCATTGAACCATGATTACTACATTCTATCTTTATCTATGAACTTATGTATACCATTCTGGTGTTTGATTTTTGACATGGATGATGATGATGCTTGGACTTATATTTGGTTTATGTTTTTTCTTTTGGGTATTCGATCTATGTTTAATGGTGTATACAAACTGTGGGAGTAGTTCACGGGATGAAATTCCAGTTATTTTATTTAAATGAACCGTTTTATAAAACTAGAACTTTTGACACTTTTTCAAATAAATCAAGGAATTTCCCATTTTTGTGAATTTCCCCTTCTACCACTGGCCTGGGCTTTGGGTCATGATAGAAATTTTGGTATCAGAGCTTGGGTTTAATAGCTCGGACATATCACCATTAAACTAGATTGAAGTTGATTTTATGACAAGCATTTATTATTATCGTATTAATAGTTTGGCATATAGTTTTAGACTTGTAAGGATGCCTCCAAGAAGAATTCTGAGGCACTAGCCAGGTACCGAACCTCCTCGCCTAGATTTCACTCATCTGATTGAGGCCATACAGCAAGTATTTGTCCAGATGAGCAATCCAGACTATTAGCCTTCAGCTCTGAGGGAACGTCAGTTGGATCAGTCTGATCATCTCCAGCAGTTCATGTGTCTCCAGCAAGGGTAGTTTGAGGGGAGATCAAAAGCTCTCACGACAATTGCTTGGTTAAATGAGATGGAGAGGCACTTTCAAGCCCTTAGTACTCCGGTTGAGTTTGGGGTTGTGTTTGCTGTTACCCATTTGGCAGGGAGTGCCATTCGTTAGTGGGAAACAGTAGAACGGATGCAAGATGTAATGGGCTTGACTTGGGAAGACTTTGAGCAGATTTTCAAGGCCAAGTATGCCAATGAGGATCAATAAGATGAAGTCATGAACCATTTCAAGACGTTGATTCAAGGTAACAGAATGGTGAATAAGTACCTAATAGAGTTCACTGAGTTAGCAAGTGTTGCTCTTGGACAGAGTACGAGTGAGGAGTACCGAGTTGCTAAGTTTAGGAGTCATCTAAATTGGAATATTTTCAACAGGATTGGTACTCAAACCTTCCACACTCTTCCTGAGATTGCAGTGGTTGCCTAGCGGGCAGAGGCAATCGAAGAAGGATTGGATTCCAGGAAGAACCAACAGAGAGGTAATGACAGGAAGGTCACCAGAAGGAACTAGGAGTAGTGGTCAGCCAAGGCTCTCCGAATAGTGGGAGCTTGAACAGCAGTGGTTCTTCAGGGGATGGTAGAGGCAGTCTGTATAGAGGATGTTTTATTTGTAGCCAGCAGGGTCATCAGAAGAAGGAGTGCCCTAACCATATATAGAAATCTCCTTTTTCTCAGGGAGGACCATAGTAGAGCCAGTCAGTTCTGTTTCTTATCAGAACACTCATGCAAGGCTGCAACAGTCACAGGGTGTTTCATAGACTTTTACTTCTACTCAGCCTCATCAACATCAGTACCGCCCTTAGGATTTTACTTAGAAATTTCAGACTCCTCAGGCCTCAGGGAGTCAGAGTGGGTGTGGTTTTAGCAGTAGTGATCAAGGATCTAGCAGCAACCGTCCTGGTCAAGGGAGAGGCAACAAGGAGAAAAGAAAGGTGACTGGCCAAGCTTATGCTTTTATTGGGGCAAACGAAATTCAGAATCGCACCAACCAAGGTGTTATTGACGGTATGATCCTTCTTTCACACTCTTGGACACATGTTTTGTTTAATACTGATGCATCCCATTCACTCATATCCTTGTTCTTTGCTCAACTGTTAGGGTTGGAATTTTCTGATTTAGATTATGTATTGACATTGGATACAACTATGGGAGGAGTAACCGATGTGTCTAGTGTACGTAAGTCTTGTCAAGTTGTGGTCGATGATAGGAAGTTTCTTGTTGATTTGATTGTATTACTGATGTGACAGTATAACGTGATACTCGGTATGGATTGGTTGTCGAAGTATTGAGCCGTTGTAGACTATCATAAGAAGCATGTGACTCTTTTTCCTGGTGATGGGTATCCTATTGTCTATCAGGCTGGGATGAGTCCATTGAAGCCTAGTCCTGTTTTGAAAGCGTGCATGGGTGGAAGGAAGAAACTCGAGTGTTATGGGAACTTGTTTGCCATGGATGGCGAGGTGAGGACAGACGATTAAGACCCATGGATTCTAGTGCTGTGTGAGTATTCAGAGGTGTTTCCTGAAGAGTTACTAGGGTTACCACCTAATAGGGAGATCGAGTTCTGTATTGAACTAATTCCTGGAGCTTAGCCAGTTTCTATGCCAGCATATCGCATGGCGCCTACTGAGATGGAGGAATTAAAAGAAAAGTTGGATGACTTGCTTTCCAAAGGCTTAATTCGCAGTAGTACTTCTCCTTGGGGTGCTCTTGTTTTGTTTGCGAAGAAAGCTAATAATTCGTTGAGACTTTGTGTGGATTACCGGAAGTTGAACTAGTTGACAGTGATGAACAAGTATCCTCTGCCAAGGATAAATGAGTTGTTTGCTCAAATCGGTGGTTTAAGGTTCTTCTCTAAGATCGATTTGAGATCCGGTTATCATCAGTTGAAGATAAGAGAGGATGATATACCTAAGACAACATTCAAAACCCGATATGGTCACTTTGAGTTTCTGGTGATGCCATTTGGTTTGACGAATGCACCTGCAGCCTTTATAGATCATGAATCGAATTTTCAGACCATTTTTCGATCATTTTGTGGTTGTGTTCATCAATGACATCCTGGTGTATTCTAAGACTCGAGAAGAGCATGCCGAAAATCTAGGGATAGTACTCAAGACCTTGAGATATCGTCAGTTGTATGCCAAGAAATCAAAGTGTGACTTTTGGATGTCAGAAGAGAAGTTCTTGGGCCATGTGATTTCTTACGGAGGTATTTCAATCAATCTCGCTAAGATAGAAACTATTCTAGAGTGGGAAAGACCGAGAAATGTGACAGAAGTACGTAGTTTCCTTGGTTTGGCAAGTTACTACCATCGTTTTACGCAAGATTTTTAGAGGATCACCTTGCCTTTGACGAAGTTGACCAGGAAGGATGCCAAGTTTGTTTGGGATTATGAAAGTGAAGAAGCTTTTGTCAGGTTGAAGCAAAGCTTGACCGTAGCACCAGTTCTTACTGTTCCTGATAGTAATGAGCCTTATGTGGTGTACACCGATGCTTCCAAGACGGGTTTGGGATGTGTCTTGATGCAGAATGGTTGGGTTCTGGCTTATGCTTCTCGCCAGTTGAAGCCATATGAGAAGAACTATCCCACCCATGATCTGGAACTTGCAGTAGTGATCTTTGCTTTGAAGATTTGGCGATATTACTTGTATAGTGTGAAGTTCGACATATTCTCCGATTATAAGAGTTTGAAGTATCTCTTTACTCAGAAGGATCTAAACTTGAGACAATGAAGATGGATTGAGTATATGGAGGATTATGACTTTGACCTACAGTATCATCCTAGTAAGGCTAATATTGTAATGGATGCACTGAGTAGGAAGCCTCATGGTATACTAGCTGCACTAGTGTTTGAAGATTGGAGGAACTCAATTGCGATTGGTAACTACAACTTGTAGTACATTGAGAATGAAAGTGTTACGTGCCTGAGCAATATTGTGATTTCACTCACTTCTCTAGACTGTCTAACAGAGTCAGTGGCAAAACAGAGAGTTGAAGACAATCTGGAATCGACTTCGGAATGGTGAATAGTTAGATGGTTGGAGCACTAACAGGGAAGGGTTTTTGCTTTTCAGTGGGAAGTTAGTTGTAGCTAATAACACTAATATTCAAGAAACCATTCTAACTGAGGCTCACAAATCAAGGTTCATCATACATCCGGGTAGTGATAAGATGTACCAAGACTTGAAGAGACAGTATTGGTATAAAGGGATGAAGAAGGATGTAGCTACCTTTGTGGCTAAGGGTTTGACTTGTCAGCAAGTCAAGGCTGAACACTAGAGGTCAGCAGGGTTACTTTAACCGTTGCCAATTCTGGAATGGAAGTGGGACAAGATCACGATGGACTTCGTGACTAGTTTGCCGAAGACCTTGAGGAAGAATGACTCAGTTTAGGTGTTAGTCGATTGGTTAACGAAGAGTTCTCACTTTATACCGATTCGGATGGACTACTCACTTACTAAGCTCAGTAGACTGTATATGGAGAACATCATATGTTTGCATGGTGTGCCTTCAAGCATAGTCTCCGATAGAGATCCAAGGTTTACTTCTAAGTTTTGGAGAGCCTTGCAGAAAGCATTGGATATGCAGTTGGATATCAGTACGACTCACCATCCTGAGTCAGATGGTCAGTCTGAAAGGACTATTCATATTCTTGAGGACATGCTACGTTGTTGTATACTGGACTTTGGTGGGAACTGGGATGATTATCTTCTTTTGGTGGAATTTGCATACAATAACAATTACCAGACCAGTATGGGTGTGGCTCTATATGAAGTGTTATATGGAAGGCTTTGTAGGTCGCCTTTATGTTGGATAGGACCTGAAGAGCGTGTTACTCTTAATCCTGAACTGATTGAAGAGACTACTAAGAAGATCAAGGATATCTGGGAGAGACTCAAAAAGATTCAGAGTCGTCAGAAGAGTTATGCTGACCCGAAAAGGCGTGAGGCAAAGTTCGATACTAGTGACTCCGTATTCTTGAAAGTGACTCTAAGGCGTGGTGTGACAAGATTTAGGGTTAAGGGTAAGCTTGCTCCAAGGTATATTGGTCCCTTTGAGATCACTGAGAGAATTGGATAAGTGGCGTATCGCTTGAATCTGCCTGCATAGTTAGGTCACGTGTATATTGTGTTTCACATGTCGATGTTGAAGAAGTACACGCTAGAGCCATCTCATGTTGTTTAGTACGTCCACGTACCGATCCAAGAAAATGTGTCCTATGAATAGCAGCCTATTTGCTTGTTGGCTAGAGAGTTGAAGATGCTTCGCAACAGAGAGATTCCACTTGTTAAGGTGCTTTAGGAACATCACAAAGAAGACGAGGCTACTTGGGAACTCGAGACGGAGATATAAGAGAAGTACCCTTATTTGTTTAACCTTCAGTCAAAAGATATACTGTGATGTAAATCTTGACTTGTATTTTGAATTTCGAGACGAAATTCTTGTAAGGAGGGGAGAATGTAAAAACCCAAATTTTGGGAGGGTAATTTGGACATTTTACCAATTTTTCGGATATAATAATGGGGGGATTAATTTGCAAAAATTTTGTGCAGAAGGACTAAAATGCAATTTTTGGGGGACAGAATTGATGGAGATTTGAAAATTTGGGGACTTATGTGTAATTTTTGAAAAATTGCACTTTCCCATAAAACAGAGCCACGTGGCCCTGTTTCTTTTTCCCTCTCTCTCCCTCCTGTCGACCCTCTCTCCCTCGTCTCTCTCTATCTCTCGACCGCACACCATCGGAGGGAAGCCGCCACGCCTCTAGCCACCGCCTAGTTACAGGAAACACCAGCGGACCTCGCCAGCACCGCGTTGAACTCATCGCTGACCACCAGAAGCCGCTGGAGAAGCCCACCAGAACCGGAGAATAGAAAGTGGCCGTGGAGGGGTTTTTGTCGCCGGCTACGATTCCGACCACCATTCGACCTCAAACCGGACTCGTTGGATTCATCTCGTTGAGAGGAAGCTCAAGGTATATATATCTTAACCCCATAATGCCCGAATCAAAAGTTGTCATTTTTGGAATATTTTGAGCTTAAGTTACTTTTTAATCCGGCCGTTGGATTATGTTTTGTTGTCATTTTTGGATTGTACTCAGAAAATGGAGAAGTTTGATATATATATTGCTTATGTTCGTGACCGGCACGAACAGTCGAGATTTTATCTCGTTTTGCATGCCACCTGCCCGGTGTGAGCCTGGACCCGAATTGGATAAGTTATATGTCTAACCTAGCTATTTTGGGTACTAAGAATTCAGTGAAGAGGTCCATTTGTGGAATTGAAGCTTTGTTAAGAAGTTGATTTTTCACAAGAGGACGATCAAGGGCTTGAAATTGATTCCAGACCCTCCGGTCTATTGTCGACGACACCTTGAGGATTCAATAGCGTGGTATCGCTATTCGAGTGAGGTATAGATTCAATTACCTATGTTTTATATCATTTTCGAATAAAACTTATTTTCTGCAATATATGAGAACAAATGTGATTTTTGGTTTTCTTGAACATCTGTGATGAGAATTGATTATATGATGTATACATATTGCATTGCTCTGGGAATTTTCAGAGCATAGGTTATTTTGGGTAGATTAAAAATAGGGCTGTTATGCTGCCCGTTTTCCTACTAAACCTAGTATGTTTATTTTATTGAAAAACCCGAGCATGATTATTTTCGCACTTCAATTCTGTATTGCACGTGTCATAGGATCATACATGAACATTGTGTTAGTATCATGGGTTTATAGTGTGGCGCTGCATACCCCACCATCGGTGTAGAGTCCGTAAACCTGTGCAGGATTTTGTTACTTCTGATTACCTCCCCATTTGGCAGGCGTAGGTAATTCAGTTGCCTCTTCAGGTTTGGTAGGCGACACACAGATGTCCTCTTCAGGTATGGGCTTAGGTGTCAGGTAGGCTGTTAGGCATACTTAGTACCATCATCCTAGGTTTCTACAAATGAGAGGATGTGTACTCATAGGTATGGGTTGATTTGTGTCATGCGTATATGAACTGAATGATTTTGATTACACTGCTTTATATATATATATATATGGATTTCCGGTTTGGATTATATATATATATGTATGTTTTAGACTAAACTAACTGCATGAATTCTCCATCACTAAAATGTTTTCAACCGAGATAATTTTTTTTCCTATTGGGTATTTTTTGCTCACCCATATACCTTCTTCCTCATGTGGTGTCCAGTGCGACCTTGGTGAATAAGAGGAGTAAGAGGTCATCTTGACTGTAGTTCGTTATCTTAGTAATACTTAGAGTGTGATGTCATAGTGTTTGGATTATTTAGGTTTTGTTTAGTATTGAACCAAGATTACTACATTCTATCTTTATCTGTGAACTTATGTATGCCATTCTGGTGTTTCATTTTTGACGTGGATGATGATGATGCTTGGACTTATATTTGGTTTACATTTTTTTCTTTTTGGTAATTATTCGATCTATGTTTAATGGTGTATACGAACTATGGGAGTGATTCACAAGATGAAATTCTAGTTATTTTATTTAAATGAACCGTTTTATAGAACTATAACTTTTGACACTTTTTCAAATAAATCAAGGAATTTCTCATCTTTGCGAAATTTCCCTTCTGTCACTGGCCCGAGTATCTTTGCGAAATTTCCCTTCTGTCACTGGCCCGAGTTTCGAGTCGTGACATTAGTAACCAGTAACTAGTTACCAGTCTTCAGAAACTGGTCACCAGTAACCATTTTAAAATTAGTATTTTTATAATTTTGTTTTAAAAAGTGATATTTTTCTAATAAAAACCATACAAAATTTTTTAAAAAGCCTGAATTTTATATTTTTTTTAATTCTTTTAATTTTTTATGCGTAAAATTATTAGAAACCCTTATCATAGAGCACACAGTTGGGTACTTTAAAAGTTAGACCCTTGATGGTGGATATTGTACAAGTAAAAACCAATCAATTGGATTCTTCGACCCATGGTTTTCCACGATGGTAAATTTTCCTGTCAAAATTTTGGTTTCTGGTACATAGGGCCTCGTTTGAACAGTTCAATAACATAAGATTTTTATTTATTTATCCTCCTTTTGTTTTTGTTTTGTTTTTCTTACTTTTTTTTTTCCAGTTTGACCATTGTTTAATAAATAACGTTAAGGGCATTTCTAAATTTGTATGTGTATCCTATGCATTTATTAGTTTATGATTAAGGACCAAGCCAAAAACTTACTTCAGCGTGGTGTAAATCATGGTTAGAATTATGAGAATCGCTTATATAATGAACATTTTAGCCTTAAATTTGTATGGTAAGGAAAGTCTAATATTCATGTAAAAAATTTTCCGAGTTGGATTGGTAAAACCACTTAGTCTTAGTAGATATAGTACCTATATGATATTATAAAAAGAGATATTATCAATTTTGATCCTCTTTCAATACATGTGGTGAAAATGGATAACTTATAAATTATTTGCAAAATTAAGACTTTTATTTCCATATCATTTAATGAAATTTTGGGGTTTCAAAATTATTCCTAACTCGATCCTAGTCGAAAATTTTTGTATAAATTATTTGCAAAATTAAGACTTTTATTTCCATGTCATTTAATGAAATTTTGGGGTTTCAAAATTATTCCTAACTCGATCTTAGTCGAAAATTTTTGATCTAGCCGAAAAAGCCAAAAATGAAGGAGTTAGCGTTGGGAAGATGGACAACCATGTTCGACTAGGGTAAAAAACGATTGATTACGGTTGAACGTCGATCAAAAATTTTCGACTAGTGACTTAGAACAAGTCAAATTGTCTGATTGTAGTCGAATGGTGATTCGACCCTAGTTGGGATCGAAATTTTCTAGTCATTGGTCAAAATTTGATCGGAATAACTAGAAGAGTGGCGAAATAAGTTTGATCACGGTCAAATTTTTTGACCCTAATCGAGCAGAGGCACCATCAGGGTCGAGATCGGAACAACAGTGATGACAGAAATAGTTTGGAATTTGTTACAAAAGAATGTATTTTAGGATTTATTAGGAAATAAGATATCCAAATACTTTTACATGTGTGATATGACAATAAAAGTTAATTTTGAAAATATTTATGAATGAGTCTTTTTTTTCACCGTGAGAGTTTAATAGACCCATATGCATAAATTCCCCATAACAAAACTAAAAGATTAAAAATATGGTTCTTTTCTTGGAAGAAGATTTACAGACATATTGTGTATTCAATATATTTTAAATAAAAATAATGCTAGGTATCCCAAAATTTGTACCAAATTTTTAATACTAACATATGTGGTATGTGGAGTGGCATCATTCAATTAGTGAATATGATTAATTTATTTGTGGTAATTTCTAATACATCAACTAAGATGTATTAGCATTAAAAATTTAGTAACAATCTTGATATACCTAGCATTATCCTTTAAATAAATACATCATAACTTGGCCTGCTTAGCAACAATTATCTTTTATGTCATTGAGGCCTTGAACCCCTACTCATTTTTATTTTTATTTTATCTTTAAAAATATAGAAATTTATTTGTATTTTTATTTTTCTATACTTTAATTAACAAAATATAAAATATTCCCCACAAAATAGATATAATTTCATTACAAAATTTTTGGCTCTGTCCTTGGTTTAATCGATATGTAAATTGAGGCTTAGCTTAATTGGTCTAGGATTCTTAAGAGTGTGTGTGAGCATATGAGAGGGTAGTTTGAATCCTAGTTAAACTGGTTTATGTATAAATTTATAATAGAAATTTTCTTCTTTTAAAAAAAAAAAAAAAGGTCATCAATATGTTGTTTGAGAAAATTTGTCATTTTTTTAACTATAAAAAACATAAATGATGCCAAAAAAGTTAATAATAAATAACTGTTTCAACTTTCTATATAAAAAATATTTTTAGATTTAAAAAATAGAATTCAAATTTTGTATCAAATGCGCCCTATATTTGTGCATGAATCAAATGATGTGTTATGTGTACATGTTGGCAGTAATTCTCTAGGAATAAAGGATATGTCAATTCTTAGCAAAGCCAAGGATACGTACTAAATGGATTCCCTTTATAGACCGGTCAAATGAGATGTCATTTTTAAAATTATCGAATAATATCTGTATTTATAGATTTAATAAAGGGTAGTATGATGTAAATGACTCAAAAGAAAATATTAAACTATTGTGCTAAATTCAGAAGTTAAATCCAACAGTCCCAACTTTTCTCGACTGATTTCTTACTTGCAATATCTTATGCTTACTATACTTACTATACTTTAAATAATATAGTATAATAGTATAATATATATCAAATAGTTATTTTCTTATATCTTGACAAAATGAAATAATATAATACATAAAACCTCTTATGTTGCTTTTTTTATAATGACTTTCCAATATATATATATATATATATATATATATGGGCACCAATCTAGTAGATTTTTTTTTTTTACCTATGCATAAGTATCAATTTGGCCAAAGAAAATTTAGTATGCACCTTTTTTTATTGTAAAAAGTAAGAGAGAGAAAGAGCATTAATGATGCACGTCTTTTTATATACTTTATTATAGTCATTGGATCATTATTAGATGGAAATCTAACGGCTAAAAAAAAATACATATCCATAGGTAAAAAAAATAAATACCTATTAGATTGGCAACCTCTATATATATATATATATATATATATATATAAAACACTTCCTATGACTTACTGAAAACCATACTGGAAAAACTTATATATATTAAACACTTCCTATAACTTACTGAAAACCATACTGGAAAAACTCAGTGGGATAAAAATGGCAAGGAAGAAAGGGTGCATAACTCTTGTACAAGATACCTATTTCAAATTACCTCATTAAAAATCTTTCCTAGAAAACCTAGTGGAACAAAACTAGGTTAAGGGAAAAAGAGTGCAATTGCATATTCTCCCCTTCAAAGTAGCAAAGATAATTCTTCTTCATAAGTCACGGAATTGACACTATTCAGTCTTGTGGACAAGCTTTTGGAATGTAAGATAGAAGTATCTTTTTGTATAAATCTACTAGATTTTACATGATCGAATATGTTGAACATCAATGTCGTTGATTTTCTAGAGCTCGTGTATGAATAACTTAGCTTATAAATGTCTACTTCTATCGACTTTGATGTAGCCTTCTTATATATGGTCAATGCAAGTAATATTAGATGCATACAATATTTTTGGACCACTAATATGAGCAATATAGATTCTTGACTTGTTTTAGGTAATGTCAGGATTTCAACATGATTTGATGAAGTGGCGGCAATAATTTATTATGTGAAATGTCAAGATATTGTAGTTCCTCCATATATAAAGATACATTCTATTGTAATTGAGCTTTTTGGGGTTTGAAATGTATATAAAAAATATATATAAAATAATATATGTATATGTATGTATATGATGGATGCCTTAAGTTTTAAGGGGTCAGTAGCTTACTCTTAATGCATCCCTCAAGGCCAGGTCAAGTACTCTTAGTAGGTAAATCCTCTAATAGGGTGCTTTCTAAAAATTGAAAAAAATATTATTCCTTAGTTCATTAAAATTTGTTTGTTCATTTGATTCTTTTACTTAAGTTGTTTACATTCTCGTACTATT
The DNA here is from genome assembly GCA_002914805.1 of Parasponia andersonii. Classification (NCBI taxonomy): domain Eukaryota; kingdom Viridiplantae; phylum Streptophyta; class Magnoliopsida; order Rosales; family Cannabaceae; genus Trema; species Trema andersonii. The sequence goes on from JXTB01000146.1 coordinate 368,338, forward strand.
GGTGAGAAATTTTCAAAAACTCCATTTTGTGATTAAATCAAACTCTCTCTTTTTTTTTTCTTTTTATTAAATTTGTTATATTTAGAAAGATATTTTCTAAACTCATTCTTTAGAGCAAAACCCCCTATGTTAGAGAATTTGGGTTTTGACACTCTTATTTTATAATGAAAGTCTTTTGTGATGTAAAATCAGAAAGTATAATTTGTATTTTAGATATTATATATTTTCCCACTAATTCGACTTATATTTTTCATATATATCATACGCATATATGTTCATTCTTAAAATGGAAAAGTACTTATAGTAATCATGAACTTTACATATTTAAAAGTAACTTACTAACCGAATAACGTATGTATATCATGTAAAAAAATCAATAACTTTTATATAACAAGTTGAAAATCAAACCTTAATTTCAAGTTGAAATCAAACCTTAATTTTAGTCTTGAAGCAAAATCCAACTCAAGAAATCATAATATTATTAAAAGTATATAATATAACAATAAATTATGGAAAAAAAAAAACTTTATGAGTCATTTTATATAGTATAAAAAGAAGTCAAAAAATCTTATTTGTGTATTTAAAATTGATAGAAGAGTAACTACAACTGGTGCTAGTTAATGATTGGCGGAAAATAGTGGTTTAGGGAGTGAGTGGCACCAGTCAATATGCTATAGAAACCACCGAAAACCCAAAATATTCTTCATTTCCTATAAGTTTCTTATAGTTTTTAAATTAGAAAAAAAGAAGAAGAAGAAGAAATTCTAGAATAAACCATGTGAAATGCCAATTATGCCTTTTGATTTTGCTTTCATTATAAATAGGTGTGACACAACTAATATTCTCATTAGCAAGGAGTTTTGCTCTAAAAAAATTAGTTTTAATTTAATTTTACTAAATTAATCGGACTTCATGGGTTATCACATTAAATAGCCATAATAATAAATAGTTATTGCGAAATTATTTAAATATCAATATTAATTAACAAATTAATGAAAAAAGAAGCAAGATAGAAAGATAGAATCTGGAAATCAACTTATGGTTAGGTAAACAAATAATTCTAATTAAATATCTTCTTCAAATTTCGTGTAGTGGCTTTTTTTTATCTCTATTTGCCACTTTTATTTTGGCTACAGGTTCTGAAAAATTAGGAACCACAATAGAGAGTGCTTGAGAGATGGAAAAAGATTGAGTATTTCTTTTTTTATTTTACAGAATATGTTGTTAAATTGAAAAATATATATATGTATATATATATATATATGCTTATACACACGTAGAGAAAAAATGTAGGTCGTAGATTCTAGAAAAATCAAACATTAATGTGAAAAAGAAAAATTTTAATTTCCCTAAGTTCTTAGGCAAACTATAAGTGAATATGGAGTAGTTATGACAATTTATTCTAAAAATATCACTTGTAAAAATATGTAAAGATAATGAATATTCTTAGTGAATATGAAGTAATTATGATGGTTTATTATGAAAGTATTAATTGCGAAAATATTTTATACTACTGCATAATCAGAGTATTCAATTCTTATTGAAATTTGAAGAAAAATATTCTATTTGACTTTTGAATATGAAAATATGTAAACAATAGGTATTATTATTCCAATTTTTAAAAATACGTTTTTTCTCTCTTCTTTTTAGATAAAAGACTTAATTTTACTTAAATTTTGAAAAATAGAAAAAATAGAAATACTAAAAAAGTTGCCCAGTCTTATTTGGAACGCCGCCTGCCCAGCATTATCGATTAAAGGCCTTGTTCTTAAAATTATCAAAACCTCCTGCATTATAGGTAAATGACTCGAAACAAAATTCTATATAATAACATATAATAATAACCCTCGTGTTGAATTCAAATCAAGGGTCACAAACTTTCTTTAGCTGCTATTCTTTCAGTCGAATAAAATTTTAGTGTATTTGATGGTATTGAATGCCATATATATTTTTGTTTTATGTTTTATTTTGCAATTAAATTATGACTTGTTATAGCATATAATCAGTATATATTTATGTATTTAATTGATTTTTGATGGCTAGAGTTCTTGACTTTGCGATCCGATCAATAGAAAGGATGTTATTGGGTTCTGAATATGTCTGGAGAAGAGGAAGAAAACGCCGTCGAACTCAAAATTGGAGACGGTACAGTTATCCAAACCCATCTCTTTGCCTCTCTTTCTTATATACACGCTTAGTAGAAAGAATGTTTTGTGTATTTATAATTAGGTTAATGTGGTCTGGACTCGAGAAAATTTTCCGTTAGTTTAAACTCTTTAGGTCGACAAAAGCAAGTATTTTGGGATATTATGTGTGTTGTTTTTTTTTTTAAGATATTAGGGCATATTTGATATAGGATTCGAATCTTATACTACAAATCCAGAAATATGAAAATTATTTTTGGATTTATAGAAAAAAATTCGAATCCTATACCAAATACAACCAAAGTTTTGGATTTGCTTATTGTAACTTTTGATTCTCGTAATATTACTTTTCATAATAATGTGTGCTATTTACTTCTTAACGGTATTATAAATTAGTTGTTTACTTCTTGATAGTATTGTAAACATATTGTTTGCTTTTGACAATAAGGTACAATAACGTAAATATATTATTTACTCTTTAATAGTATTATAAACTAGTTGTATTTGTCAATATTATAAACTATATTAAAGATAATGGTGGTTTTAATCATCATTTTCGACAACAATAATTATCTGGCAACGACTCCGATAACACGATCAATTTAGATCTCATGATCAAAAAGTAACATATGCAGATGGGCTCAATAAAATAATGTCATAGATCTTCCTAAATGAGAATGGATCTTAAAGGAGGAGAGGATGACAATCTTTGTGAGCTAGGGTTCAATAAAATAATGTTATAGATCTTCCTAAATGAGAATGGATCTTAAAGGAGAAGAGGAAGACAATCTTTGTGAGCTAGCTCAACTATAAATGGCAAGAGATATGCTCATATGAGATACTAGAAGGCAAAATTAATACGAGAAAAAAAAGAGTCTCATGGAGAGAGCAACATACTAAGAAGGAAGAGAGACATTTTATGAGGGCCCTTTTGGTATTTGTTTTTAAAAAAAGGGTATGCATTTATTAAAAAAAAATGCAAACACTTTTGTTTAGTCGTTGTTGAGAGTAATTGCCAACTTCTCCCCTAAAGTTAGAGTATTCTTTAATTTATATCTCTTTAGACTTTGCAAAATAATACTACGAGATTGAAAATTTTTAAAAATTAATATACAGAGTTGACTTTTAGAATAACTTTAATTAGTAAAAGATAATGATATCCTCAAAGAGAATAATAACGCCTATTATGGTTTTAAAGGAGGATATTATTTGTTTTTTCGTTCTAAAATTGGTCAAAAAGTCAGTATAAAGTATTAATTTTCAAAAATTCTTAATCTCAGAGTATTATTTTGTAAAGTATAAACATCAAGGTTTAAATTGCTGAACATTCAAATTTCAACATATTTTTTATCAATTCACTTTTCTAAATTTCCATAACAAAAATAAATGAATAACAAATAATAAAAAAAAGCAAAGCATAAGAGAAAAATTATTGACATATTATTGACATTAATTATTTTTTTGAAAGGATTATTGAGGTAAATTATTACGTTTATATATTTATATAATACTGTATATGTACTGTCATTAGCTTTTTTTTGATAAATGCAAAACCAAGTTTTGACATAATTTCAAAAAATCACAGTTGTAAAACTATTTTAATACATGTTTTAAGAGAATAATTACAAATAAATATAGACACAAGTACAAATAATAATGGTTTCACTCAAAAAAAGTACAAATAATAATAGGATTTTTTTTTAAAAAAAGAGACTATTCATGTTTCAAGATATTTATGAGATCCTTTTAACTAGATTACTCTCCTAATTTAAAAATACAATTCAAATTTTAACTAAATACGACTAATAGTAATATCCGAACAAGAATATCCTTATTCTAGGTTTTTTATTGATTTCTGAAAAAAAAAATTACAAAAGGTCAAAAAACCAATTCATATCACCAACATCATATATGACAACAAAATAGTGACAGAAGGGAGGAAGGGCAGCAAAGAGAGCCATGGAGCAGATGAGGAGGAGGGTTGAAGTGACCGTGGAGAATGATGGATTATCGAGAGAGCCTCTCTCTCTCTCTCTCTCTCTCTCTCTCTCTCTCTCTCCTTTTAGTGTTTGGGTTCGGATATAACTGATCCGAATCAAGAAGACCCGTACTCGAACCAAATTAATCTCGGTTTTCAGATGAGTTTAACTTGATTTTTTAATTTGCTTATGTGGACCCATTTTCTCTATTCGAGTGGACCGGGTTCTCATGTGATTTGTTCGGCTTGTCTATTATTTAGAAAGGGCAAAGACTGTAGCTAGGCTATAACAAAGGCCCTTCTTTCATCCACTTGCACACTCTCAGTCGCCTTCTCCTGGTCCGATCGAGCCACTGCCAGTCGGTCCTTAATGAGTACCCGAGTTTTCAATTTTTTTTCTTTTCTTATTTTGATTTTAATTTTAAATCATCTAAAGATTTTTTGGTCATTAGAAGTGGTGCTTTTTTATTTCAAACATAGATAATAGTCACTTTTACTATCTGTTATTCTAGTATAGCATATAATTGGGGTTTAAAAGGGTACCAAAAGATAGAGTTGGTTTTTTTTTTAGAAGATAGGGGGCAGGAGTAACATAAAGTTATAGTTTACTTTATAATAGTATTGTGAATTTATTGTTTACTTTTCATAATAATGTATGCGTGCTACTTACTTCTTAAGAGTAATGTAAACTAGTTGTTTACTTCTTGATACTATTGTAAATATATTCTTTACTTTTGACAATAAGGTACAATAACATAGACATGTTATTCACTTTTTAATAGTATTGTAAACTAGTTGTATTTGACAATATTATTATAAGCTACATTGAAGATAATGGTGATTTTAGTCATCTTCTTCGATAACAATAATTATCCAGCAACGACTCCGGCAATATGATGAATTTAGACCTACAATTTCATCAAGATCTAAAAATAAGATATGCTGATGGATTCGACAAAACAATGCCATATATCTTCCTAAATAGGAATGGATCTTTATGGAGGAGAGGAAGACAATCTTTGTGAGCTAACTTAACCATGAATGGCAAGAGGAGTGTTCATTTGAGATACTGGAAGGCAAAATTGATGAGAGAAAGAAAAGAGTCTACTCGTAGAGAGAACAACATACTAAGAAGGAAGAGAGACATTTATGAGGGCACTTTTGGTTATTTGATTTTTTAAAAAGGGTAAGCATTTATTGGGAAAAAAAATGCAAGCACTTTTGTTTAGTTGTCGTTGAGAATAGATAATTGCCAATATCTCCCCCGAGTTTGGGTAATTCTCTAATTTAAATCCTGAACTTTGGATTTTGTAAAATAATAGCACGAGATTAAGAATTTTTTAAAATTAATACCCTGAGTCGACTTTTAGAATAACTTTAACTGGTAAAAGACAATAATATCTTCAAAGAGAATCATAAAGACTAATATAGTTTTGAAGAAGGATATTATTTATTTTTTTGTTCTAAAAGTGGTCAAAAAGTCAGTACAAAGTATTAATTTTTAGAAATTCTTAATCTTAGAATATTCTTTTGAAAAGTCTAAAGTTCAAGATTTAAATTGTAGAATATTCAAACTTTAGGCTATTTTTCATCGGTTTACCTTTCTAGATTTCCACAAGAAAAATAAATGAATAAGAAATAATTAAAAAAATAAAGCATAATAGAAAAATTATTGACATTAATTATTTTTTTTGGAAGGATTATTGAGGCAAATTATTACGTTTATATATTTATACGATCCTGTATATACACAATCATTAGTTTTTTTGTGATAAATGCAAAACCAAGTTTTGACATAATTTCAAAGAATCATAGTTGTACAACTATTTTAAATACATGTTTTAAGATAATAAATACAAATAAATATAGGCATAAGTACAAATAATAATGGTTTCACTAAAAAAAAATACAAATAATAACGGGAATTTTTTTTAAATAAGAGACTACTAATATTTCAAGATATTCATGGGATCCTTTTAACTAGATTACTCTCCTAGTTCACAAATACAATTCTAATTTTCACTAAATACGGCTAATAGCAGTATCCGAACAAGAATATCCTTATTCTAGTTTTTTTTACTATTTTCTGAAAATAAAAATTACAAAAGGTCAAAAAACCAATCCATATCACCAACGTTACATACAACAACAAAATAGTGATAGAAGTGAGGAAGGGCGGCAAAAAGGGAACCATGGAGTGGAGTAGGAGGAGGGCTGAAGCGGCCATGGAGAATGATGGATTATCGAGAGAGTCTCTCTCTCTCTCTCTCTCTCTCTCTCTCTCTCTCTCTCTCTCTCTCTCTCTCTTTTCTTTTAGTGTTTGAGTTCGGGTATAACTGATCTGTTATAGGAAGATCTGTACTTGAACCAAATTAGTCTCGGTTTTGGACAAGTTTAACGTGATTTTTTCAGTTTGCTTACATAGACATGTTTTATCAATTCGGGCAGATTGAGTTCTCGTGGGATTTGTTCGACCCGTCTATTATTTAGAAAGGGCAAAGGCTACAGGTGGGCTATAACAAAGGCCCTTCTCTCACCCATTTGTGCAATCTCAGTTGTCTTCTCCCGGTCCGATCGAGCCATTGCCAGTCATTTCTTGGTGAGTACTTGAGTTATTAATTTTTTTCTTATTTTGATTTTAATTTAAAATATCTACGGATTTCTTAGTTCTTAGAAGTGGTGCTTTTTTATTTCTACCATAGATAAGCCAATTTTGCTATCTGTTATTCTAGTATAGCATATAATTGGAGTTTAAAAGAATTCAAAAGGGTAGAGTTGATTTATTATTTTTTTTTTGGTGTTTTGTGTAGTGCTGGCAATCCACAATATAACACAACAATACAACTTGAAATCTGTACGAAATTAACAGATTTAGTTTTAGTTTAAACGAGTTCAGATCATGTTCTAGTTGAAAATGCTAACAAGTGTATTAAATGGATAGATTTCGGATCGAACCTATTAACCCGAAAATGACCTGATTATAATTTTATCAGTTTCTTTTGGCATTTGTCATATTGGGTCTAAATAATTGTTACCGGCTAATTCAAGTATTCAACCCATTTATTTAAACCCAAACTCAAAAACTATTCCAAGAGCAACCCTGACGACCTTAATCAACTCACTCACTCATTCATCTCTCACTCACAGCCGACACACACACACAGAATCTTAGATCTGTTCTCTCTCGCTCGTTCTTCACATCTCTCACATCTCCATTCTCTCACACTTAGATCTGCCCAGACCCCGCTGCTCCACGATCCACCTTCACGGCCACTCGCACCTCCACGGCTCCACTTCTGCGCAGCTCCGCAGACGGCAGACGCAGTCGCTCCTCCACCGTCCACAACTCCAGCTCAGAACCGGTACCGTCCACTACTCCAGCTTCGAACCGGTACTTCCAAGCAGTCAAGCACGTACGTACACACTCTCTATTATCTCTTAGAGTCTTGGGTTTTGATTTGCTTTTCAATATTTCTTGGTGGCTTAGTTAGGAGGTTAGAACTCGAAAAATCTATTCTATGGTTCTCAGTTTTCTCGTTTATGAAACTCTTGTTTTTATTTATATTGTAACCCATTTTTTTTGGGTTTCTAGAATCATTCCTATACTTGTTAACACCTTCAGGCATTTGATCTTTTAATCCAATGTCTACCAAGTTTAAATCTAGATTCATTGCTTGTCTAAGCATTAAGGGTACAGAACCATTTTACTGAATGGAGGTATATCCAAATTCAATATTAGGACGTTTATATATCAGCCATTCTATGGTTCTCAGTTCTCTCCGTATTCTTTGCTGAAGGAATAATTACACATATTTTTTAGATTTTGTCCTAGCTAGTTCGAGCTGTAAGGAGGAAATTACACATATTTGTTAGATTAGTAGGAATAGGCAATGAGAGGGCTTAATGAGAGAAGCCATCATATATTATGGATAGTAGGGTAATGAAAAGATGTGTAAAAAGAAAGGGCACTTGGGGAGGAACGATATTCCTTTTGAGAGATAATGTGTATTTGCGTTTTGTGTATTTGTTCGATAAAGATATAAATATATGATGATGGTGATGATGATAAAGTTAAGGAAGCATAGGGTAGTGGTTTCCACTACTATATTCGAAAGCTATTCTCATTCCACGTAACATTATAAAGAATAGTATAGTTTTATGCATAAAAATTGGCTTTTTTATGAATTAAAAAAAGGAAAATAATTGTACACTCACCACCAATTTCTTCATGATCATAAGTTATTAGTTAGGATACTATCATATCAATATAATGCTATGCATTGCTAACAAGCGTTAGTGGAACTTGGTTTATTTGTGCCTAGTCTATAGTCCATGATCTATATGTACTGTATTCGATGTGTGCAATATTCTGTCCATATTGTTTATAGTATATTAGTGGCTCTTTTTGGATGTAGTAAGATATAGTTTTGTCTCTTTTCATCACTAGTATTCTTTGATGATATAATGTTTCTTCTCAATTTCGTAGATGATATAATGAATAATAAAGATACGATTGAAATTGAGGGTATTGATGGCTCCTAATCTTTAAGTATTGGTCGGCGTGTGCTTGATCAATATCACAGTTCACTTAAACCTTCAACTGCTGAGGCACTTGTTTGTACAAGAGATTGGCTATTTAGTAATAAAGGTGTAATGATACTTATTATTATTGTGGTGATTTTTTCTTATGTTGATTATACTAATCTTTTCCTTTGAAATTCAGATAATGCACAATCCAAAACCAATGAAATGGAATAGTTCATAAAAGATATATCATAGAGCTTAGTAGAAAGGATGATGAAAGTTTGACCCCAAAGTTCAAGTTCTATTGCATTTGATAAATAACTTAGTTTTCTATTTCTTTTTTAACATGTGGAACTATTTATGGTCTATGTTTGTTTGGTTTCTATTTCTTCTTTTGCATTTGAACAACTGCTGGACTAGTATGGTTTCTGTTTGAATTCTCTTCATATGGGCTAGTATGTGTGTTTGTGTGGCTTATGTATTATTTTTATCGATTGTTAACTTTTCCAAGCTTTATTTAGCCTTTGTTTCAATTTTGAATGATATTGAAAATTGGAAATTGATATTTGAATTAACAGGTTAAAATTTGGCCCTTGAACTATTGATAATATAGAGGAGAATTGCCATTTTGATTGGATAAAGTTTTTTTTTTCCTCTCTAAAAGTTGCCTAAACGGGTCGGGAGTTGTGTCACGGGTCGCGACAAGATGGCATGTTTAGTAAACGGGTTACACGGGTCGTGTCGTGTCAACTTATTTATAAGTAGGTCGTATTCGTGTTATAATATCTCACACATTTGATAAATAGGTCATGTTCCGGTTGAGCGTACACTTGTTATACATGTACTTTGACACAACACTAATACGACCCGTTGACACGAATTAGCAGCCCTAATGTGGTAAGAAGAGATACATTTCGAGTTTTTCATTAGATGAAAAAAAATTGATAGTATTTTGTGTTGCTATTCTAGGTTGAGGCAAATGGGTTTGTTTCGTATTGTAATTCTGAGACTGAAGTGTATCGTGATTGTTTTGTCTGAGTCTTGTGTATAGCTTTTATAATGATATTTGATGCACTATAATTGCCCCAAAATGATTTGTATAGTAATTAAGACAATAAACTGTATTTATCTAATGATAATTTTATATATAGGAGTGGCAGCTTCCTGAAACCAAGTTCAGAACGAATTTAATTGTGGGATTCAAATGGAGAACTTATAAAAGTCTAGAACTCATTTTAGTGTATCAGTTGATGGCTCCTAATCTTTAAGTATTGGTCGACGTGTGCTTGATCAATATCGTGTGCTTGATCGATATCGCAGCTCACTTAAACTTTTAACCACTGAGGCACTTGTTTGTACAAGAGATTGGCTATTTAGTAATAAAGGTATAATGATACTTATTATTATTATTATTATTATGATTTTTTTTCTTATGTTTATTATACTAATCGTTTTTTTTGAAATTCAAATAATGCACAATCCAAAACCAATAAAATAGAATATCTCATAAAAGATATATTATAGAGCTTAGTATAAAGGATGATGAAAGTTTGATCCCAAGGTTCAAGTTCTTTGCATTTGATAATAACTTAGTTTTGTATTTCTTTTTTTAACATGTGGAACTATTTTATGGTTTATGTTTGTTTGGTTTCTATTTCTTATTTTGCATTTGAACAACTTTTGGACTAGTATGGTTTATGTTTGAATTTTCTTCATATGGGCTAGTATGTGTGTTTGTGTGGCTTATATGTTATTTTTATCAATTGTTAACTTTTCCAAGCTTAATTTAGCCTTTGTTTCGATTTTGAATGATATTGAAAATTGGAAATTGATATCTAAATTAACAGGTTAAAATTTGGTCCTTGAACTATTGATAATATAGAGGAAAATGGTGATTTTGATTGGATAAAGTTTTTTTTTCCTCTCTAAAAATTGCCTAAACGGGTCGCGGGTCAATACGAGTAAATGGGTTACACGGGTTGTGTCGTGTCAACCTGTTTATAAACGGGTCATTTTCATGTTATAATATTTTACATGTTTAATAAATAGGTCGTGTTTGGGTTGAGCATATACCTATTATACATGTATTTTGACACAATACGAACACGACCCATTGACACGAATTGTCAGCCTTAGAACCTGTGGTAAGGAGATACATTTCGAGCTTTTCGTTAGATGAAAAAAGAATTGATAGTATTTTGTGTTGCTATTCTATGTTGAGGCAAATGGGTTTGTTTTGTATTGTGATTCTGAGACTGAAGTGTAACGTGATTGTTTTGTCTCAGTCTTGTCTATAGCTTTTATAATGATATTTGATGCACTATAATTGCCCTGAAATGATTTGTTTAGTAATTTAGACAATAAACTGTATTTATCTACTGATAATTTTATATATAGGAGTGCCAGCTTCTTGAAACCAAGTTCAGAACGAATTTAATTGTGGGATTCAAATGGAGAACTAATAAAAGTCTAGAACTCGTTTTAGAAATGTAAAGATAATGCATATTCTTAGTGAATATGGAGTAATTATGACAGTTTAGTATGAATATATCAATTGTGAAAATATATAATACTAATACATAATCAGAGTATTCAATTCTTATTGAAATTTGAAGAAAAATATTCTATTTAACTTTTGAAATATGAAAATATCTAAACAATAGGTATTAGTATTCCAATTTTAAAAATACCTTTTTTTTTCTCTTCTTTTTAGATAAAAGACTTAATTTTACTTAAATTTTGAAAAATAGAAAAAATGGAAATTCTAAAAAAGCTGCCCAGCCTTGTTGGGAACACTGCCTGCCTTGCATTATTGGCTAATGGCCTTGTTCTTAAAATTACCAAAACCTCCTGCATTATAGGGTAAATGACTCACAACAAAATTCTATATAATAACATATAATTATAACCCTCTTGTTGAATTCAGATCGAGGGGCGCACACTTTCTTTAGCTGCTATTCTCTCAGTCGAATAAAAATTTGGTGTATTTGATGGTATTGAATGCCATATCTATTTTTTTTATGTTTTATTTTGCAATTAAATTATGAGTTGTTATAGCATATAATCAGTATATATTTATGTATTTAATTGATTTTTGATGGCTAGAGTTCTTGACTTTGCGATCCGATCAATAGAAAGGGTGTTATTGGGTTTTGAATATGTCTGGAGAAGAGGAAGAAAATGCCGCCGAGCTCAAAATTGGAGACGGTACAGTTATCCAAACTCATCTCTTTGCCTCTCTTTCTTATATATACGCTTAGTAGAAAGAATGTTATGTGTATTTATATTTAGGTTAATGTGGTCTGGACCCGAGAAAATTTTTTGTTAGTTTAAACTCTTTAGGTCGACAAAAGCAAGTATTTTGGGATATTGTGCGTGTGTTTTTTTTTTTTTTATTAGATGTTAGTGGCGCAGTTGGTATAGGATTCGAATCTTATTCTACAAATCCAAAAACATAAAAGCTACTTCTAGATTTGTAGAATAGGATTCGAATCCTATACCAAACGCACCCTAGGTTTTTGGATTTGCTCATTGTAGCTTCTAATTCTCGTAATTGTGCACTTTTAGACCATCTTTTAATTTCAGGTTGGGTAGAATAGCTGGGGATTTGTGTGTTATACATTTGCTCATTGAGGAAATTTACCCAAGTGAACGGTGCTATATATATATATATATATATTTGTATTTCTAGGGTGACATCAAAAGATAAGCAAATTGTGGTGAAGAAATAAGATTTCAAGAAATATTTTAGTAGAGAAACTTGAATGATTTGTTGCAAGAGATGTAATAGTGGAAACAGGTCATGTTTTATTTGGATTTGTTATTTGATCTCTACACCGTGTTATGTACAACAGACACTTTCTTTTCGAGATTCTAAGTAACTCTTACACAGTTTGACAGTGGGTTATTTTTCTTTTTCTTTTACAGAGTTTTTGAAGGCCAAATGCTTGATGAACTGTGAAGTTGCTCTCATTCTTGAGCGTAAGTATGATCAGCTTCAACAGATGTCTGATGATCCAATGAACCAAGTTTCGCAGTAAGTATTAGACTTCTTCCTTTCCATTTTACGAATGATGTAGTCAGAATTATGAAGTCAGGCATATTGTTAAGTTGAATTCTCTGTAACTGTGTATTCTCAATTTACATTTTTTTATCTATTACGCATTTGCATATGATCTTGCCTAATACAACTCAAGTTGTTCGTCTCTCTAAGACCGCAGTCTGTTGAATAACATTGTCTCCATTTCGGTTTATTTTAATGGTTTTAGACAACATATAGGTTGTTTAGGACTTGATGGTTGAGCATAATAGGAAATCCTCAGCATGTTGCATTATTTCATGTTATATAGTCTGTTACCCTGTAAACTAAATTCTTCATGGCCTTGTCTTCCTTTTTCAGAGTGTTTGAGAAGTCACTCCAGTATGTGAAGCGTTTTAGCCGCTATAAAAATCCTGATGCTGTTAGACAAGTGCGAGAGTATCCTTCAATTGGTTATAATTTGTTATTTTGTCATATCTATCTAACTTATATTTCAGCTTGGTTTACATCTAACTTTCAGCTTTTGTTCACATAATATTCTTACTGTTGTAGGTGTAGACTTGGGCTCAATTATTTTTTCCAGGCCTATGAACAATACTGGTTAATATTATGAATCAAGTAAAAATGAAAACAAAATCACAGGTGTTTTTCATAATAAAAAATGTTGTTTTTGCTAGTAATTTCTGATATATGTGCTCGGTTCTTCCCATCCAAACTCTTATCCACACATCTGTTACCTTTAACTGCTGTTCAGAATCCTAAGTAGATACCAGCTAGCTGAGTTCGAGGTAAGATGCTGGATGACTTAGTAATTTCTAGCTAAAGATTTGTTATTTCATGGAGATAACTAAATAGTTGTATTCTCCTTTGTGCAGCTCTGTGTGCTTGGCAATCTCTGCCCTGAAACTGTAGAGGAAGCTATTGCTATGGTACCATCTATAAGGGTATGTTTTTATTACACACGTACTTCTCCCTCTCATTTATTTTTTTAGTGCAGAACAATTAAAATTAAATGTTCTATAATTTGTTTGTATGAAAGTTCTTGAAATCCGACCTTAGAGTTATTACGCCAGTCTTCTACCCTTCTAACTCTTTTAATTCAAGACTGAAAAAACAAAAAAAAAAAAAAATCCCTCCTGATTTTAAGAAACTAAGAGAATGAATTATACCTGCTCTTCTAATGTAGTATAATCTGATGGAGTGTATTTCTTTTTTCATTTTTACTTGCAGACCAAAGGACGGGCTCATGACGATGAAGCAATTGAGAAAATGTTGAATGACTTGTCATTAATCAAGAAGTTTGAATAGTGACTTCGTCGTTTACATCTCAATTAGGGTCCAAGATGTTTTAATCGCATACATTATGCTATTGGAGCCTTTTGTTCATAGGACAATATAGTTTCATTCAGTTGTAAAGTTGTAATCTTACAGTCCAGGCTTCCAGTGACTTGAGCACTCTAAACATTTCATTCATCTTGATGTCGTCAAAATTCTGTAATACTACGGTTGAGTATTAAGAATTAGATATTCACTTCTAGTAATTTTTTTTTTTTCAAACGGGAAACAGAGCTTTTATTAATGATTAAAAACTGAAGTACGAATAAGAGGAGTATAATTCTGATTAATACCTTAAGGATAAGCATAGAATATAAAGACTTGAAAACACAAATGGAAAGGACAAAACAATCTAAACGATGTTAAACGCACCATTTTTCCTCTCAGAATGATGAAAGAAAGCAGAAATTCTTCAAATACCTTTGTCAGCATGTAATAATATTATGTGTATTATTATTTTTAAAAATGCTACTATACATTATTACTCTTTCAGCTAGCATTATGAAAAAATAAAGGGAAAGAAGTTTGTAATTTATATTTCGATGTCGCAAGTTCAACGAATTTAAAAGCATAATATTGAAGGAGAATCTTCTTTTTTTTTTTTCCTTTTTCTTTTCAAAGAGTATGCTTGAAAGATAGAGGAAAACTTTGTCACATGTGTCGAATCGTTTTCTTTTATGTTATTAAGTTTTATCCTTTTTGTTGTATTTTAAGATTTGTATTGACCAATGCTTAATTGATCTATCAAATCATCTTAAATCTCTTAAGAAAGATTTGATAGATCAATTAAGCATTGGTCAATACAAATCTTAAAATACAACAAAAGGATAAAACTTAATAACTTGTCGTTAAAACTCTTTACCAGAAGTCCACAACAACTTAGAAAAGTTGTTTTTAATCATGTTAATTGTATGATTAAATAAATATGTATAATCTAATATATCAAAAAAATATATTTCGGTACATTATGCTTTAGCAAAAACAAATCAATAGAAAACATGAAATAAAAGACTAATCTTATACCCAAAAAATTGTAGTTATTTGGTACAGTATTCTTTTTCTTTGTCATTTGGGTCTTTTTTTCTATTTTTGAGATGCCACGTTTTTCTCGTAAGAATTATATTGTAGCCTATATGGGTTGGAAACAGGAATTGAAGAGAGAATGAATGGCGGATTGTTTAATTAATTTGTGGCGTTTTTTGTGTGAGAAAGAGGACAGTAGTTGGTGAAAAAGCAAGGTGGTAAAGTTGTAATAAGTTAGAAAGGAGGGGTTGTTTATTAAGTCCTACTGGTTGAGAAAAATAAAATAAAAAATGTGTTGTATAAATGAAGTGGACAGTGGGTGTCAAAGAGGTTGTTCTGAATTTTTTTTTTTTTTTTTTATCTCTATTCTTTATATTAGGGTTAATATCACCAGTTCTCAACCTTTCTCTCGTGTATTGATTAAGTCTCTTTTTTTTCCCATAGTTTTTGAATCTTTAATTTTATGATGTATCTTTAATTTTATGATTTGTATCACTTAAGTATTTTATATCATTTTCTGACAACATCATCCTTAAATATGCATGTGTCCCTTATGTGAGCATTTTTTAAAGAGGTTTTGGGGAATTTTAATTGCTAAAAGATGCCCCTAGTTTTCTTCCTTTTTCTTTTCTTTTTTTTTTTAATTTTTTTTTTCAAAAGTTCATATTTAAAAGGAAACATAGATAGGAAAAGTAAATAGCAATAATTAAAATTATTTTTTTAAAAGAAAAAATAATTATACCTCAAAAATATTTTTTTTGAGATATATTTTCATTATATGCTATTTATAATAATTTTCTATTTAAAAAAGAAAGAGAAGTTTTAACTATAAATAGCAAATAATAAAAATATATCTCAAAAATAATTTTTTTGAGATATAGTTGTTTCTTTATTTTTAGATATATTTTCATTATATGATATTTATAATGATTTTCTATCAAAAAAAATAATGAAAATATATCTCAAAAAATTATTTTTGAGATATAGTTGTTTTTTTTCCTTTTTTTATATAAAAAAGTAATTTTAATTATTTGCTATTTACTTTTTCTATCTATGTTTCCTTTTAAATGTGAACTTAAAAAAAAAATTAGGGGCTTCTTTCAGCAATTAAAATTCCCCAAAGACCCTTAAAAATGCTCATATGAGGGGCATATATACATATAATTGCAAAGTTGACAGAAAATAGTATAAAGGACTTAAGTGATACAAAATTGTAAGGTTGAGGACTCAAAAACTACGAAAAAAAGAAAGAGGACTTAATCAATACACGATGGAAAGATTAGGGACTCTGGGTAATATTAACCTTTTAAATTATATAGCAATTTAGTTCCTATATTTTATTTATTTTCTTTTTGGCATTTACATAATGAACCAACAATGGAGACCGTAGGTATCTCATACCTTCTCCCACTCAATATTTTGTAATTAGGGATTTAATGATTTTATCAAATTATCTAACTTACTTAGTAACCTAAAATTAGTTATGTAAGCATGTTCATATTTTGCATGTGAGTAGTTCTACTATCCTATATGACATTTTACTAAGATCATATAATTAAATACTCTATATAGAATATGCATGCAATATTATTCATATAATAATCAAATATTAGCAGAATTTAATAAAATAAAAAAATTAATGATTATCAATCATTCTAGCATTTATTATTATTTAATATTTGAACAATCTTTTCACAAAAGATATTATTAAATAATAACTGTGAGAGATAATATTCAAGTTTAAATAATTAAGATTTTCACAAAATCGAATTTAATTAATTAAAAGATTTAATCCAAATTAAATCTCCTTGGATATTTCAAAAATTTGAATTCAACTTTTGAATTATAAATTTAATTATCTCATAATTAAAATATCTCCCACTTATTGAATTTTCAAATTTGAAATTATCTCATAATTTTCAAATCATTATTTTAATCTAATTAAAATAAAATATAAACTTTCCATTTAAATTTAAATTGGATAATGTAGATATTTACTAATTAAAATCTTCACAAGATTTAAAATTAGATATATACATGATTTAATCAAATTAAATCTCTATAAATATCTGTTGATTTAAATTTATCTTTTAAATTTCAAATCTCAAATTAATTATCATATAATTAATATTGATTATCTAAAAGATTTAATCACATTAATCTGTTAGATTATTTCTAGATTTAAATTCAATATCTGAATTTCAAATCTTTAAATTAATTATTAGATAACTAATATAGATAATCTTTTGAAAATTTAATCTTATTAAATCTTCTAGATTATCTCTTGATTTAAATTCAATATTTGAATTTCAAATCATAAATTAATTATAAAATAATTAATATAGTAATATTATCCAATCACATAAATTTAAATTTAGATTTATCTCATAATATCTAATAATTTATTTTAATCTCATTAAAATAAATAGAAAGTTTAAAATCTTGCCAAATCTGAAATTATCTCATAATTTCTAATTATCCATTTTATCTCATTAAAATTAACTACAAACTTTAAATTCAAAATTAAACAGATTTGGATAGATAAGATATTCTTTCCAATTTTAATTTGAAATCTTCATAAGTTTCAAATTTAAATTATAAAATATTTAACTATTTAATCTCCTAAAATATCTCTAGATTTGAATTTAAATCAAATTCAAATTCAAACAAATAACTAATTATCTCATAAATAGTTTAGTAAATATCTAACCGACTATTTTGAATTTGAAAATTTTAAACATTATCACATAATATTTAATAAAAATTATATCTAATTAAAATTTTAAATTAATTTTGAATTCACTCTTAATTTCAAAATTTTATATTTTAATCGAATTAAAATATATTTAAGATATAGATCTTATCTATATCTATTTAATTTAAAATTTTAATTTTGGGAGTTAATTAATTCCCTATTTATTTAAATTGATTTCCTTAAATAGTGGTATCTCATCCATATTTCAATTTAAAATCAAATTTATTTAAATATGTAATCCTATCCATATTTAAATAGTCATTCAAATTTCTTTAAATCAAGTGATCTTACTCTTGATTTGAATTTATTTAAATTGAGGATCTTATCCTTAATTTAAATCTTTCCATAAACTAAGGATCTCATCCTTAATTTAAATTCAAATATTTAAATTTCAAAATTAGAGAATATAGGATTTTCTGATAGAATCTTATCCTATCAGATTAGTTACTAAAATTTAAATTTCAAAAATTAGATAAGGTAACGAATTCAAATTTCCTAAATTATCTCTGATTCAAAATTCAAATAAGGAAATTTAAAATAGGAAATTATCTAAAATAGATAATCTGACGTCAACGGTATTGGGACGCCGATCGGAATGCCGTCACATAGTTCGGAACAAGCTAAAGGTCCGAACGGGAAACCGTAACGAGGAAGATCCTTAGAATGTCATGCGGCCACGCTCGGGACAATTCCGAGCGCCGACAGGCTCGTATAATGCTACACGGCCTCGCTCGGGACAAGTACTAAGCGACAATGGGCTCGCGTAGATTTCGACGACAAGCGTACAAGACAGCATGCATGCGGCTACGGAGGCGGGACAAAGTGGCGCGGCTATGGGTACGAGACATCGTTGCATACAGATGTGTAGTCATACCCACGTACAGCATAAAGAACGGGTCCTCGAGGATGTCACGCGGTCATGTACGGAACTAATTCCACACGCCAATGGGTCACACACGACATTGGCATAGCTACGGACACAGGACGAAGCGACCACAGAAGCGGAACAAAGCCCGCGCGGCCACAGGAGCGGGCCGACACCCGTGCAACTAGCGCACAGGGTGCTACCCACGCGGCCACGACAGCGGGCCAACACCCAGGCAGCTAGCACACGGAGTGCCACCCGTGTGGCCACGGCAGCGGGCCAACACTCATGCGGCTAGCGCACGGGGTGCCACCCGTGCGACCAGAGTGTGGGGTTGCTCCCACACGGCCAATGCGCGGGGTTGCCACCCGCGCGTCCATCGTGTGGTTCTCCCCATTGTAGCAACACGGGCGGCACGCACGACTCTCATCGTGCGCCGCCTCGTAGCATTTTTGAATCCGAAAAATCCGTAACTTAATTGTCAAACAGTTTTTCTCAAAATCTATGATACAATTAAAGATTAAATGACTTTCTACGTACAGTTTTATCAAGAACATAAAACATAAACTCATAGAAAATCAAGAACATGCTAGAATCATATTCAAAAACAAATCACATGATCATAAACTCATAGTGACATCTAATTAATTATCATTTAAACTCATTAAATCAATCAATCATCATACATAGTAGAGCATACTCATAAATATGAACAAGACCAAACATAATCAAAGAGATCATTATGGAAATTATAGATCATCAAACTTTAAGAGAATAAACATGAATAAGATATGTTAGATCATCGAAAACCTTTGCTCTTGATACTAATTGCTGGAAATTCTGAAAAATAAATTTTGAAAAATAATTTTATCAAAAATAATTTTTGCAGTTTTGTAAACAAATCAAGAACGCAGCAGAATAGGTATTTTAAAATTTTCTTGAAATTTTACAAAACAAAAACGTAGGATCGTTGATCTAACATAAATCAATTCATGGATCTTGGTTTAGATAAAACTTGTAAACGCTTCACAACCATTTAGCCTTCTCATCTATTCTCTAGAGTCCGTTGAATGATTCGGTGTATAGGCACCTTCTTGATTCCCAACGAGAGATGAGCGAATGATCCGGAAGACGATCTTCCTTCTCCTTGAGTGCACGTCTACGACCATGGGTATCTCTCCCTTAGTGGCCATAAACGAACACGGGACTTCTCCCGCGACGGCTCGTCTCTCTCACTCTCTCTTTTCTCTCTGTCACACGAAAAATGCATAGTTACTGTGCATGAGTGGCGTGTATAACCTTTAGACTGACTTAGGAGAACTTTTCTCTTAAGTATTTAAAGAGATGTAAACCCTAATGGGCTTATTGGGCTCAACTGACCATTCAATTAGTTATTGGGCTATGTGTGAGCTAGACAGGGGACCTTATAAATCCAAATAGTCTAAAGCTCCAATGTGCCAACTACCCATAATTATACTTAACTCTTAATTATGATTGGGCCTTGTCCATTAATATTAAGGCACTCCACGATAGGCCCAATATTGCACTCTTAGACTAAATGTCATATATTTTCTGTGAAGCTAATTAACACTTTAATTAACTTGATCCATTTAGCATATACTATACCTGCAGATATACCCTCGATGCAATGCCATACTAGTGAGGTGAAATTACCGTATTACCCCTCTAGTACATAATTATCTTTGAGTTGCCATTTTTCATCTAATGGATAATAATTGACTACAGTGTTTGTAACTGCCCATACAAACACAGTCAAATTCATAAAGTAAATACCTGGCGCCTAGTTTTTTTATTATCCAAGTCCTTGAAAAAACTCAAAATGATATTATATGCAGGGTGTCCAAATCATGAAAGGCGTTCTCATCAATTCACAAATCTTATCTTCCAAGATACCGGAGTTCGAACCATATAATCAGAACTAGTCCTTTAGTAAGTCAAAAAGATAAAACCCATGAAAGCAAATCCGACAATCACTAGGATTAAGATAATCTTGCAATAGTGCTAGATTAGTGAAAGATAGAATATTGAGTTACGACACCTAACCTCAAATTCTATTTTCACTTAGTCCAGTTCAATGCACTTATAACTTTCTTATAACGCACTAGTGTTTCTATCCGAAGTCAGACACTTCGATGATTGGAGACTTCATCAATCCCGTTGAAATAGACAACACTACATTCTATGGCAAAATAAAGTATTCCATCTTTATTTGCAGAATGTGAACTTTTAATTTAGACATAATGAAATAAAGAATTTAGTCTCCCACATATGAACACTTCACACGAACAATTATTTATTACTCATTATTAGTTATGGAAACTTTTAGACGTTTGTATAATAGAAAACATAAACATCACATGTATATAATTGGGACATAATATGGAATTTATTAATAACAAATAGATAACACTTAAATCCAATAAACATTGTTTAAAATGCCAAACAAAGAAACTGCTTTCTAGGGCATATTCCCAACAGAGTTTGTATCACTAGCATTAACTCCATCGCTAGATAAAGATGAGGTCACCATATCTACAATAACTATATAATCAATTTCTACTAAAGTGTTAGTGAATCCCGAGAATAACACAATAAGATTCAAATATTCATGAAGCAAAGCAAGAAGGGTCCTTCAACATATCGAAGTGAACCATCAGTCCTACTAGAGTCCATCTTCATGAACAATGTAGTATTTATGATGAAATTTTTCATATCTAGAATACATATAGTTCAAACCTATAAAAAAATTATAAAAAATAATTAAAATAGAACAAAATTTAGACAGATCTAAGATTTGATAGGACTAAACTCATATGATAATAAGTCTATGGAGACAAACCTTCCCACTAACAAAAAGATTATTGAATAAAAACTAAGAAATAATAATACTAAAAAGAATAACAAAAATAACTAAGAAATCCTACCTAAGAGGGAGATCAATAAAAGATCTCCCATTCTGATGGGAAAAAACCAAGAGAAAATGAAGTGTAAAAGAAGCCGAAGTTTTATGAGAGAGAATAATTGTAGTGCAATTTCTTTTGTTCGTTTTATAGCATTTGTAGTGCATTTTTAAACCTTATTTATAGTAGTCTGCAAGTGATTATTAGTTGAGAAAACATAAAAATATTGAGTAAACAAATATCAATTGTATATATTATGTACGTAGATATTAAATCAAAGAAGATACATTAAAAAAGGCCATAACCCCTATACCTACATCAATTAATAATAAGATGACTTTAATACAAAGTAATTATAAATTTCATAATATATTATGCCCTCTGTATTTCTTTTCTGTAGCATTTTTCACTTATGTCTCCTTCCATCGAGAAGACATTTATTTTTCACACATGTTTCCTCATTTTGTTTCTTTTTCTACTAAAGTGACAGCCAAATGATCATTCTCAATCACTTATGTGTCATATACCTCTCATTTTTCCACTCTTAAAACTTTCATTTAATCCTTCAGAAAAATTTATGTATTTTTCTTAAAATCCTAAGCTCAATATAAACCAATAACTTAAACCACCATTCCAAAAAATAATATAAGACATCAACCAACGTAACATCATTCTTCAAGTTCAACAAAACATTTTTAGCCGTAAAATTGCAATAATAAAATAACAAGTATATAATAAATAAAAAAAATTCTCAATCAAATTTTAAATAAATGTCATTCTATAATCCCGATTCTTTTCAATTTTCAGTTAGCAATATTTCCTCTAAGCTCACATGAGAAAAAAATAATCGGATCTATTCTCTCTAGTAATTAAAATTTATTAGTACTGCATGTTCTTCTCCTCTAAGAAAGGATTTACTTTCTTTAATTTCTTCATCATCTCCACTAAACAAAAACGTAGAGCAAGAGAAACATGAACGGTGAAATTGGGTGATTTTTGGTTTTCCTTTCTTTTTCTGTCCACTTTTCCCTCGTCTGTTTTCGAAAACAGCAGAAGTATCTCAAGGTAAGTTTATTGAGGTAATTGCCTAAGCCCCCTTTAATATAAGGCCTATAATAACATTGATATTTTAATGATTCAATTTCTTATTTATAGTGATATTTTTATTAATAAATCGACCAATTTTAAAATCATTTGATATAATATATATCTTCTATTTAAGATAACTAGATTAAACATTATTAGAAAACATCTCATTGAAACAAATATTCTTAAATAAATAGTTAATTTTGAAAGTCTATTATTGAGAATTCAGATATTCTCACATTAAAGCTATTTTTTGAAAAAAAAAAATCTTTCATTTTACTAATTTTCATGTTAGTTTTTGTTAAAATTTATTCGTCATACATATGTGAAAAACTTATAATAAAAATTTATATAAATATTTTGTTAGTACTTTGTATCTAAAAGAAAATATAAATAAAAGTAGAGTATTTTTTACTTCAAAAAAAGTTTTGCCTTAGGCCTCAAATTACTTTGAGCCGACCGTGCTTATCTTTGGCTTTGAATTTGATTTGTTGCAGATAATCTCTCATTATCTTCTCACTATCAGTTCACTTAGGATCTATTTTTGATTTTTATCTCTCTTATGATATCAACTCTCTAAACAAACTATTTATTAGAAAAAACTCTTTGAACAAATTGATTAAAATAAAAAGACAATGACATAAAAATACTTTAATTTGACTTTTCTGCAAAAAATGTTGTGACTTTTGAATTCTTTCAAATTATTACTCTTGACTTTCAAATTTCTATAAATTAATACACACTTTTGAATCTCTGCAAAATAATATCCTTATTTTTGAATTTTTCTAATTAATATTATGACAATTGAAAATTCTTGCCCTAATATTTGAAATTCGTGCAAATTTATACTTCTGATGCCCAATTAACTAATTTTAATAGTAAAAAGACAATAGTTACCCTCATTACCTTAATAAAAACTTATTAAATATTATAAAATTTTGAAACATATTTATAATTAGTTTAGTTTATTTCTTTTCATTTTAAAATGAAATATTAAAAATTGGAAAGAAATGTAAAATTAGTTAATTGTAAAAATTAAAAATTAAAAAGAAAAAACTGAAGGGTGAACTTTCTACAATTTTAACCATTATCCAATTTGTACGTTTTCACATACACCAAAGAGTAATAATTATAAAATATTTTCTGATAATATAGCACTATTTAAATGTTCTTAATAAGCTAATTGGAAGTATTTACTTTTTTTTTAACTTGTTAATAGTACAAATTTGCAAAAAAAAAAAAAAGAAAAAAAATAAAAGTTATGGTAATATCTTGCAGAAATTGTAAATATTAAGATATTAATTTGTAGCATTAAAAAATGAGGATAATAACTTGCACAAATTGCAAATGTTATAGTATTAATTTGCAGGAGCCCAAAAGTTTTTCTTTTTTTTTTTTTTTTTTTTGCAAAAAAAGTCGAGAGTTAGGGTATTTTTATTTCATTATCTAAATTGCAATTTTTTATGGTATACCGTTTTTTTAATATTAAGTATCAACTGTATTGTTCTTTCCTAGGGCATTCCTTCAGTATCTGATCATACGCATGCACATAAGGAAAAGATCATTTTGTGTTAAATAGGTAGTGTCTCTTTTCATGGTTTATCACTTTCCCTTAGCTTCAATCTCTTTTTCCCCACGCTCAAGTATTTGATAATTTCTACTTTGTTTTGATTAGTTTATGAATTCTTTTGTCTAATTTGTTTAACTTTATGTAGGGTTAAGCTGCTGAGTATAAATGAAAACTGCTTAATTCCAACTTAAAATAGTACAGAACTTAACAGTCCAAGATAGGATTATGTGTGAGAAAATGAGATTAAACACATTAAGCTGTAAATTAAGAGACTAGCACCGAACTTTTATTTTTCAGTACCCATATAGGACTACTATTTTTCGATAATTCATTATTATTTGTCAAGCTTCACAAAGAGTCTCATAATGATAATAATGGCTCAGTTTTAATTTTTTTTTTTAGCTTATTTATAGGAATTATTTTGCTCAATTAAAATTTATTATGCACGCTTTTCATGATAAAAGATAAAAAGAGAAAACATTAAATAATGTGTATTTATTTTTATTTTTTTCTAACTTCTCAAATTATAATAACGTTATATAATAATTCAATGATTAAAAATAAATACGTATAGATAGTTCCAATTATAAGTAGTCCTATTTTAATTCCTGCACTTTAATATTTATTTTTTATTTTTTTCTAACTTCTCAAATTATAATAGCATTAGATAATGATTTAATGTCTAAAAATAAATACGTATAGTTAGTTCCAGTTATAAGTAGTCCTTATAAGTAGTCCTATTTTAACTCCTGCACTTTAATCTTTATTCATTAATTCTTTAATTACTTATTATTGTATTTTTTGATGATATAGCCAGTCTTATTATCTTAGAACTCTAACTCTACTAATTGATTACGATTAGCATATAGACGGTCCAATCGCCTTTGTCAGTTTCTAACTAT
This sequence comes from Parasponia andersonii, assembly GCA_002914805.1. Taxonomy (NCBI): domain Eukaryota; kingdom Viridiplantae; phylum Streptophyta; class Magnoliopsida; order Rosales; family Cannabaceae; genus Trema; species Trema andersonii. The sequence goes on from JXTB01000146.1 coordinate 393,480, forward strand.
TTACTTTTTGTATACTTCTACTTTTAACTTATAGCTGATATTATGGTTAATTTATTTCCCTATTTCAACAAGTCCTACTTTATTTCTTGTCTATTTATCTACTTTGCTGTTATGTTACTATTTATTGTATTATTATAATAAGTGAGCCATCATCAGAACCGCCTATTATGCCAAGACACGTGAGAAATGTTGTCTTCTATTGTGATTACTTATCATGTTTTGATACATAGAAAGCGTTGTGATGATCTTTATTTCTATGCATACTAAGTGAGTCATCTTTGTAACTACTTATCTTATCAAGATACGTGGGAGAGTTCTCTTCTATAGAGATGCCAAATAGGTTGTGTTGTGCAGACCCGACCCATAAAAGATAAATCTGCTTGTGCCTCGTGTCATGTTTGGTATGGCCCAACAAAACATCGTGTCGTGCTCGTGCTGACCTAAATTTCAAACTTCTAGGTCTGGCACGACCCATAGGCACAAGCATATTTCGTGTCATGCTTGGCCCACAGGCACAAACCCAAAATATTTAATTAAATAATTATATTTTGATTTAAAATTATAATCAAAATATGTAATATACACATAATTATTTGAAAAGAAAATATTCAATTAAAAATCACTAATGCGAAATTATTTTTAAAATAAAGAACAAGAAAAGTGAGTTTATTAATAAGCAAAAACCAAAAAAACATATAAAATTTGTATATATAAATAATATAATATAAAAAATAAATATTTTTAAAAGTATTCAAAGTCATGTTTTAAGTGTTTTTTGGGTCATATCCTACTTGTGTCATGCTCGTGATCGTATCATGCCGTGCTAACTTTTAGTACTTAAAAACTAAAACTCGACAGAATCCAATACTGTATCGTGCTTAGCACAACCCAAAGTCACCACGTGCCATATTGTACTCTGCAAAGTTTTTTTTTCATATCATGCTCTCGTGCCAAATGGGGAGCCTAGATCATTTAATATCTCAATATTGCGATCGTCTATTATATTTCAATACGTGGAAAGTGTTGTGATGACCCAATCTATTGTGCATTCTAACAACTTAAACTTAATTCGGTTATACTCTACTTTGTATTAATTAAATACAAGTCGCACTAATTAATCCGAAGTACAAACTTGCTCTGACCCCCGAACACACATCTATCACTTCGTTTGGTTTTCACGACCGAAAATTTCAGCGTTGGTGTGAAATCAAATTTTCGGTTCTCCGACAATTTCAGATTTTAGGGTTGTTCTCAGTTTTCCACCCCATGCTTACTCCAGTGGCCTTCCCCCGAGGAGATTGTTGTTCCAAAGGGAATTATCAAGTCATTTACCTAACAAAGTCATATTCTTGAATTTCAAATTACCCACTCCTATTGTCATATACTACCTCCTCAAAGTCCAAATAAATACATATAGCAAAATAAAAATAAAAATAAAAAAACTTCCCGAATTTTATTTCCAAGCTAACAAATTTTTCCGTCCACTATTCAAATCCTTCCAACAAAAAGTCGCTGCTGAGTTTTCCAGAGGGTAAATTACATAATCATCCCTGAATTTTAACTTTTTGCATTAAAAAAAAAAACCATCTAGTTGGAAAAATTACAATCCAAACCTTTGATTTTGAAATCTTTTTCAAATTTCCCCTTGATTTGCGCAAAAGGTTAAAATTACTTGGTGGAAATACAAGTTTACCTTCCATAAATACTGAAAGAACCAAATAAAAACCTAGATGTGAAAAAAGAGATCATATTCGGCTTTTTAAATATGCAATATTTTATCTTATTTTGTCAATGTTTTTGGTTTATCTATCTTATCTTTATTTAGTTGAGTATTAGTGTTTACAAAGGGTTAATCAGTAGTCTGATTCAGTAAATTTGATTAGTTGTGTCGACCAAGAGGAAAAAGGACTAAAATCTAAAGTTTCAAAGCACATGGTTTTTTTGTGGAAAAAGGTTTTTAAAACTCGGGGTATTGTTGTGTAATTTTCTCGTTTTCCTAACAACAAATTAAGAATCCACTGTCACTATTATCATTTAGAAAATCTAAATGAATGTGCTTCAGTGGTTTCGACTATTAGAATTAGTAATCGGATAGATCATCTTCAATTCGTTCTCGTTGGAATGTAAACTGGTTCTAATGTGGGTTATTTTTTTATTTGAATTTTTAGGGAAATGGGACTTTGATATAATTTCCTAATATATTTTTTTAGTAATGCAAATTCTGGAACATTATATGATGTATTAATTTATTACAAATTAATTATGATTACATTATAAGTAAAATTCATATGAGATTTAATTTATTGATTATAAATACCCAATAACAAAACTATATCTCACCCGGGCGTGGGCACTAATAGTGTTCTATAGCATTGCTCTATTCTTTTTACACTTTACACTGTTTTTTACACTGCGTATTCAGCTCCCGATATCAACTTAACTGTGGGACTCAACGTTCATTTGGTTGAGTCTAATTCTGTTTTATCTCTTCCTCTATTATTGAGGATTTGAATCAATAAAACTGGTTCTAATGTTGAGTTAATTAATTTGTGGGTAATTAAAAACATGAACGAAGAGCAACGGTTATTACTTTTTAATTAAATCTATACTCGTCAAAATGCGCAAGATAAATTTTTACCATAAATCCATATGGGGTAGAATCTCTCAACTTCCTAAGTGAGGATGGCGAACAAAACCTAAGATCCTTTGATTGGGTTTAGCAACTTATATGCCTCTTAATAGAAACTAAAAAAAGGAAACTATGGTGCTTAGCACAGCGAGCCACACTCAATTTTTTTAAAATTTGCATATTAAGTCCCACAATTATTAATATCGGGTGCTACATACGCGATTGCCTTTTAGCATTGCTCCTCATAATATAAAACAGTTTATTAAGGATACTATAAACAAAGGGCATTAAAAAGATGCGACTACAAAAATGACAGCAAAGGTGAGACTTTCGTTTTTAATTTTTCTTTCAAAAATGAACCTTTTAAAGATAATGCTTAACAAAATTTCTATAACTCTTTTCACTACTTTAAAAAGAAAAAAAAAACATACAAAACAAATACAAAAAAAACAAAAACACGAGTTTTATAAGCTAGCTACAATTACGCTCTGCAGTGTTTTTCTTTTCTTGGTGTAAAACAAAGCTTGTCTCACTTTCACCTTTGTTTTGGGATTGGAATACGCTAAGGGCACCTAAGTTGCAAAGCACCACACGCTAAAAGAGCGGCGTGATGTCGAATGCCTATATCACTATTATGCTAAGCAGCACCGGTGCCTATAGTATTGCTCTTTGGGATTAGTTGGTTACACAATGCGAAGCAACTTTTTCCCTTGCGCTAATCTCTCACCTTGGTGAAGGCAGGATTTGATTCCAGGTATTTGGATTCGCTACCATTACCAAGTTCCCAATGATCTCATTTAGTCAGAGGTTTCACTCTTTTAATGAAAGCAACAAAGCCCCAAGTTGAAACTAGCTCAACTATACAGTTGAATATCAAGCACAATTCATAAGCCCCGTATTGTATAATAAATCATTCAGTGATCAATCATAGTTCATGATATAGCAGACCAACATAGTTCTGTAGCATTTCTAAGACCAAGATATGTGCGAAACCAGTGTAGAAAACAAAAATTCTATTAAGCGAACAACATTTGTATACCAAAACAATCTTTCTTCATACAACAGAATCACCAGATTGTAGTGAATTAGTTGCCAATATCAAGTATAGCAGCCCAAAATGCTCGCTCATACATACACATATAATTAAAGTTTACTTACAGTGAACATGCTGCTCATGAGAAATAGCCAAGCTCTACCAACTCACGTGAAGATTTCTCGGACTGTACCAAGACAGCTTCCTCTGCCACAATCCAACCATCATCGCAGGAATTCTCTTGATCAGATGGTAGCGAACAGCTCTGAGAAAGGAATGAATGAGGGATATTAGTACAGTACCAAATACTTCTTTTAAAAATATGTATATGAAGGGCCAAACTTAAAAGGATTCTTATGCCGGAAAATGTCTTATGCGCATGAAGGTTAGAAATTGAAGTGACATGGACATAAATATCTCTCACTAGGAGACATTCAAAGGTTCACATGACAAAGCATATACTTATTTCAAAAGAAGGTAAAGGCAAGTATCCTCCTTATTCAGGTTTTGCCAGTTTTTTCTTCTTTTTGGCTCTCCCTATTTCTTTTTCTTTCTTCATTTTTTATTTTACTTTTGCGGTGGAGGATTAATCCTCCTAAGACATGTGCAGAGACTTGCGTGCCAACATGAAGAACAGTTAGGATGCCCTGGGAAACCCCAGCGGAAAAATTCCATTATTGTCAAGTTTAGTATAGGAAAAAAAAAGATGAATAATTTATGCTTCACAAATAGAGTTGAGTTGTACTTACAGTGAAACAAGTATATATAACAAGTGTCATCCAGTTCCAGTTTTCCAGTGACCTTCTTTGCCTAACATCAGCAGCTTCTTGTAGAAAGTACAATAATGGGGGCATTAGTTGCATTTCAAAATGCCTTGAGCCACCACAAAGCCTGCACTTCCCAGGGTCCGCTTCCTCTTTCTCAGGTACAAGTGGCTTTCCACCGTATGAGTACCTGAAAAAAGTTGTGCTAAGTTTTAACAAAAGAATATGGGAGGTTGGAAAATGAAGTTAACTCACTGATGCTAGCAGTAATGTATGTTACTAATTCAAGAAAAAAGATTATGAAGATCTATTATTCGCCAGTGTCATAACCATGTTGACGAAGCTTTTGTCACAACTCACAAGGAGATTCCATTAAGTTGATGAGAAGATAGAGTTCAGGTAAATAAGGGCACGGTAAACAACTAATATCAATTGCTATTGTGGTAACGAGAGAGAACCCCTAAATAAATTCTTGAAGGGGCCAGGACATCCATAGGGAACATTTCCCCAATATGCTCATTTACCTCGAGTGTAAGGGTGTTCAAAATCCAATCCAATCCAATCCGTAAAGTACGGATATCTGTACTAGTGCGGATTTGATTGAATCCAAAAATTGAAATCCGCACTTCTGCAGATCGAATACTTTTTTTATCTTGAAAAATAACCAATTCAATCCAATCCGCATGTAACATATATATATTATTTAATATTTTGGCTTTACATTAAGTTTAATTTTATATCTTAATAGACTCTATTTATTTTTATATGCATATATATATATATATATATGATGCCAAATTTGTGAAAAAGACTCAAATTTGGGCTAAAATTAAATAATCCAAGACAAAAAATGACATGAAACTCAAGTAACCGATCCAATCCGCAATTGGATTGGTTTAAACATTTTATGCGGATTAGATTGGATGAGAAATTTGAAATCTGCACCTAGTGCGGATTGGATATAAATATTCTAAAAAAGTGCGGATTGGATCGGATGAACACCCCTACTCGAGTGATCTAGAATAAAAGTAGAATTCATATGTAATGCTACTAGGCAAGATAGTGTAGGATAAGTCTCAGAGAAGGCTCTGATAAACTATTCTTCCTCACAAGATAAAAAACCTCAAGTTTGAAATGACCACCAAATGCAGAAAAAGATTTTCCACAGTTGTCGCTTATTTTTGAGAGGCCAAGTGAGTAACTACCGATTAATGACACAACCATCAGAGTTCTATGATAACAAGCTCCTACAACCATGACATTTCACCACTAAAGTCCGTTTTCATTGAGAGATACCTGAAACATTGCTCTGGGTATGCATCCAGTCGCTTCTTGAACTTAAGGTAAGTCCTGTCTGCAGTTAAAGCTTTATCATATTCATATTTTTCATCTGCCCATGATTCTTCTGGTACATTTTCCTCATCATCATTTCCATTATCCTTAATGGAAAGTGATGAGTAGTTTATACAAATAGATGTAACATCCTTTGAAGGTGGTTCCACTTGTGTGTATATATAAAAGCAAGGTAGAACTGCAATCAACAGACACATGAACCAATTATATTATATTCATTCGGACAAAAAGAAAAATGCAATTAATAGATGCCAATGGTGCAACAAGTGAGAAACACAATTTAAAATCAAATCCACCCCAAGAAAATTCCCCTCTACCTCCATCCTCCACCCCCTGACCCCCGAGAACCAAAAACAAACTAATAGAACAAAAACCAAAAAGAGACAAAACAAACTAATAGAACAAAAACCAAAAAGAAACGGAAAAAAAAAAAAAGAGTAACAACTAATTCACAAGGGAAACATACAATTACAAATCATTCAAAAGGGAAAAAAAAGTCCTTCCCAAGTCTCTATGTTTAGTTTCTTGACTTAGAAAGAGTATCTCATTTTCATTCATATTAGACTAAATGAAGTATTCTTTTACTTTGAAAGGCGTCCCTATGTTTTTTTTTTCCCCCTTGCAACCAAAACCACAGCCGTGCAAGAATGCACAACTGCCATGTAATTACAAGTCTAACAGGAAACACATAATGAGAAAGAATGATGAAAATTTGTTTCATGCTCTTAACAATACCAGGTGTGTTAGTATCTTCAACTTGTGATGTTGTGCTTAACGGTGAAGGTTTCTTGGTCTTTGGATGCTCATTGCTATGAGGTTTCTTGGCATGAGAAGCCACAGTTGCAGCATCAGAAAGAGCTTTACCCAACTCTTCCAGATCCATTTCTTCATCACTTTTATCATCCAAATCCTCCCATAAGCTTGTCTTTGAAACTGATACACTTTGCTCTACCATTTCTTGAGTCATGTTATTTGCTTCGTCCCCATTACCTGATTTCTGAATGCGGAGGGCTTGCCAGCTGTATGAAACCAGAGACAATAATTAGAAGAAGCAAACACGCCGGTTTCATTTACAGCAAAGCAATAACACTCATATACTCCACATTTATGACACTGAATGAGGATTTCTGGAAGACCTAAGAGGAGTACTTCCACACTCTGGCATCAAACAACCAAGAACGAAAATAACCCGGTCTTCTATCTTTAAGCTTTTACTTGAAACTGGAGCATAAACCTGGATTTATTTTTAAAAAAAAAAAAAAAAGAAAGAAAGATTAGCGCAGGCTTATGTTGTTCTCGTGACAAAGAACACATTAGTTTAAGAAATGCTAAATGTTAAACCTGTGCAATAAGACCTAGTTCGCTTCCACACACGCTACAATCCAGTAGATTACGCCGTCTCAGGACATCCTTAGGAAGAGGCCAATCCTATTGTGGTGGAAAAAAGTGAAAGGGTTTAAAACTATATCTTGCAGGGACACATGAAAATATGCTATTATATCTAGTGTAATCACTCACAGGAATTCCACCAACTTTTGTTGTATAATGATCAGATGGTTCACAATAATCATCAGCCCAAGGTCCGGGCATGCCTAGAAGGACCTCACCCATCATTCAGGCAACTATGACAAGACTGAGTACCAATAAAAAGGGTCAGTTAACAATATAAATATTCAAGAAAAACTTCAAAATCTCACTATAGGGAAAAAAAAAAAAAAGAGGTGGGGTGGGGATTCTAATAGAAACCTATTGCAAGTCCAGGTATAAGTTGATTCAGCTTTTGTTATTAAATGGAAGAGAATCAAAACACCCTCAATTATTATTTTCCACCATAATTATTGAGTGTCTCTTTAATAGTCTCGACCAGGACCCAAAAAATTAGAAAAATAAATAAATAAATGAAATAAAAATTAACAATTAAAAAATCATATATTCTTGGAAAATATGCAGAAAGGAGCATTTAAACTGCATATATGTCCCATAATTGGAAATGGGTACTTAAGATTTAGCCTTAAATGTAGTTTAAGATGGTTCCTTCAGTTTGCTTTGCTTTTATCAGAACTCAGAAGACCTCACAATTGTGGCATTCTAAAGAGAACTTCCCCACCGAAACTAATAGAAGTCAGCCTTATGGATAATGGAAATGGATATTTTGGTAAAAAGGAAAATGGAGTAGC
>JXTB01000146.1:402024-420035 GCA_002914805.1 Parasponia andersonii
TTCGAACTTTTTCCAAAAGAAAAATAAATAAAATATAATAAATTTCTTCTGTATTGGATTATATAGAAGATTTATATCTAAAAAAAAAAAAAAACTAAAACCAAAAGAAAAATAAATAAAACAAACAAACAAACAAAATTTACACTGAATCTTGTAAGACAATATGCAAAACAAATAAAAACTACATAAATCTAGAATCTAATAAGAAATCTAAAAAAAGAAGAATTATTAAAAGAAAAATAAAAATCTAAAAAAAGAAAACAAAATCAAAAAGACTCTTCCTCTCCGATGAAATAGAGATTACGATATTAGATTTAAGTACTGTGACGTTAAAAAACGTGCACTATCTACCACTTTTAAGACAGTCTGCTCTCTGTGGTTGTAGACTCAGCCTATAACCACATCTCATCTCACCTCTAAAAAAATTTTAAAAAAAAACTACGTCCTTCACTGAATGGCGACCTTGTTAATCAAAACAAAAATTATCCACATTCCATATTGAATTTCATTTTCGTCACTTGCATCTATTTCAACCATAGTGATAACCACAGTCTACCATTTTATGCAAAATTACTTCTCTTTCCTTGTGCATTCTCTTCTTTTCCATACTACTTTAGGTCATATAATCCAAGTTTATAACAAAAGTAAGATGAAAATGTGATCTTGACAGACTAAAGTTTCTTCGTATCTCCTTTAACGCATGCAACTTTAGCATCAAAAACCCTTATCAAGTCTTTCCAAGATCTTACAACCCTAGAACAATCGCCATCAACTTCATTAAAGAGGTTAGGGATTCTCCAAAGTGATTTTCATCAGTGAACATAAAAGCAGAAAAGAAAATGAAGATTTACACCAGAGCCTTCATAGCAACAAAAACCTGTAGTTCTTTTAATGTATTTCTGTATAATATACACATGGTCAAGTAGCTCTTCAACAATAAGCTACTTCACCTCCTACTACCCCTTTTACAGGGAAATTTAGCTATGACAATGGTGGACTTTGATTGAAATATTAGAATCAATTCCATCTCTTGGCATTTTTCGTCCCTTTCGATTTCGCTTTCGCTTGCTGAAATGCCTGCCTTTTCTGTTTCTTCATCGCTTCCTTTTCAGCCTAAACGAGGTTGACAATTTGAAATTTCAGCCTAGATTGCCATTTTCAACTTCGGCTTTAAGATAGAACTAGAGCAAAAACTTACCTTTGACATCTTTGATTTGGCTTTGACTTTAGGAGCCTTTTCTTCGAGCTCTGCCTCGCGTTCTAGCTCTCTTTCCCTTGCATCAAGATTCTTTTCTAGATAATACTGCAGGTTAACGAGATTGAGATTAGAAATGACCACCAAAAGCAAAGCAACTTGATAATTACCTTGCATCCTAAGCACATTAATAGAACGATAATTGCAAAGAGCGAGAGAGAGCACTTACATTGTAATCGCCAGCATAATTTTGTAAACTGCCATCTTTAACCTCCACTACTCTATTAACTATTTGCTTTATGAAGTATCGGTCATGAGAAACCGTGATCACCGTGCCCTGGTACTCTGTTATTGCCTCCTAATAAAAAAATTACAGATCACATTAATTATGATGAGGAGATGGTAGATTTTGTGGCACATTGTTGAAGGTTACAACAGAACGGAGAGAGAAGAGAGACAAACCTCCAGCATTTCTTTTGAAGGAATATCCAAGTGATTGGTTGGTTCATCCAAAACTAGAAGAGTAGAAGGCTTTACCATGAACTTGCAAAAAGCAAGACGCGCCTAAAAGAAGAGAGACATTGATTTTAAATTTAAGCTCCACCAAGACCAAATCATAGACTACAGTCGACGACAAGATCACAGTAGCGGCATACGAAGAGAAACATAAATTTTAAATTTAAGCTCCACCAAGAACAAATCATAGACTGCAGTAGACAAGAAGATAAAAATACCAACAAACGAAATGAAGCTCATTCAAATGGTGGGGGTCTTGATTCCCTAAGGCTTATATGTGAAACTATCATGATACTACAAAAAACAATATTACCGTCCAGACTGAAAGAAAAATAGAAGAAAACAAGAAATGTACATAGCTTTTTTTTACGAGGAAAAAAAAAGATCAAAAGAAAAATACTATTCAGAATTCTTCCTTAAGGATGAATCTAAGACAGTTGGCAACGATGGTTTAGTTCTTCATCCATATCTCATTCAATTGTTTATTAATTCATCTCTTTATCACTTATTTCATCAATTGTTCAAGGGAATCATAAAGAATGTCTAGCGTTAGTGAACTCCCAGTTAAACTACAATGCTCACTAACAGCTTCAAACTAGATACTTTATGAAACACAAAACAAATATATCAAGCACCCACAAACACAAGACAAAATGCTTAATAAAATGAAGAGGAAAAGACTGTGTTTGAGACAGCATTAGAATAGAATGCACAAATTGTTACCTTCTCACCACCACTCAGAAGCGAAATCTTTCTATCAAGTATATCAGCTTTGAAATTACAACGCCCAAGAAGACCCTTTATATCATCAAGTCTCCAGTCCTCGGCAGCTTCTTCTACTGTCTCCAGCACAGTTTTGTCTAAATCAAGTGCTTCAGCCTAAAAGGACAATGAAACTCAATGAGTGCAATCTTGTTCGACAATTAAAAATAAAAATACAAAAAACATTGAGAGACTCTGCAGACTAAGATAGGGGGCCGAGTGAAAATGAGAAAATCCGGGCCTATTAGATCAACCAACACGAGGATGGGGTGGTGAAAATAATCACACCTGATTTTGTTCAAAATAGTTTGGCAGGACATTATGCTCCCCAAGCAGAACTTCACCTGCTCTTGGTTTCTCTAAACCCATAATTAGTTTCAGCAAAGTACTCTTGCCGCATCCATTTCGTCCAATGATGGCAATTTTTTCTCCCCTTTCAATAGAAAGATTTGCCTTCTTAAATAGGACCTGTCCCACAACCCATATCGGAGTATGTGTAATAGCTAGACAAGTAGATGAATTTATATGTAGACATAGATACATACGTATATAAATAGATGACTAGATCCTTTCATTCTTTAGCAGCGTGAATCAACTCACCTTATCCTCAAAGCCAAATTCCAAATTCTTAACCATTACAACAGATCTCCCACTTCTTCCACGCTCCGGAAACCTGATCTTCAATTGTTTTCTTTGAAATGGCTTCTCAATTAAATCCTCTTCCTGAAGTTTCTCCAGCTTCTGTTGTTATCCAAACACAAAAACAAAGACAGACATGAACATGCTAGGTAAGGAATTAAACTAAATATATACACCATATCATAACACCAGAAAATCAGTTTCTTTCAGCTTAGACTCAATCTCAGTAACTTTCATAGCTGTCTCATCCCATATTCAAAGATTGTCATTAATAGGAATGGAGTAAAATATACAAAAGATTCCCTTCGGAAAGTGTGATCAATGACAAATTTAAAACTAGTGAAAATGTAAAATATATAGTTGAAAGGATTGTCAATATCGGTGGTATAAATTTCTAATTAAATTACATACTTAAGTCATCTTGCAAAACTTCTCTCAGAAAAACCAAACACATAAAAGAAAATTGAATGAAGAAGAATTTCAGCTCCATTGAGTTTCTTTTATCTAGCAACAAAGTACAGTTAGTGAAAATTACATTTCTTTATCTGAAGAATTGGGATTTTCTATCCAAACCTACATTCCACAACAGACACACACAGAGAGAGAAGAGGAGGAAGAGAGAAAGAGAGAGAGAGAGAGAGAGGGGGGGGGGGGGCGAGATGCATCATATGGGAGCTAGAGCTGCACGGTTTTCAGCGAAGAATAGATACATCTAACCATCTAGACCACATTTTGCCTCAAAAATTAATAACAAGACGAATATGAACTGTAACAGGGGGGATGAATAATTCAGTGAAAAAAATATATGCTACTGAAAGCTTCCAGTAGCTGAAAGTAAAACACTATTCATCAATCCAGAGAACTCAGGATGGAATACTATTTTGCACAGGACTTGAAAATAAAAGATATGCTTACAACATAATTGTTTTACTAACTACATGTAGAAATCTAAAATTATTATTTGCACCAGGATAATAGATGAAATTCTATGCATTCTTAGAATACTGCATGCACCAAATTCCTAAATCATAGTTGGATACATCTGAATGTACCTTTTCAGCAGAAGAAGCACGACCAGAATTTGCTCCAGCACCAAGCCTACTTATCAAGTCTTTGGTCTGTTCTATTTCCTTCTGCTGCTTCTCCCAAGCTGCATACTGAGCCTCAATCCATGCTGCCCTTGAAAGTAGATACTCAGAATAATTTCCGTCATAAGTTCTGGACACACCCATATCAGTTTCCACTATTTTTGTACAGAGCTGATCTAGGAAAGCTCTGTCATGTGATATGATAACCATTGGCACATCTTGCTTGCCAAGATAACCTTCAAACCACTCAATTGTGTCAAGATCAAGATGATTTGTGGGCTCATCCAATAGTACTAAATCAGGCTCCTGAAGAACATGATTCAAGAAAACAATCAAAGAAACATCACCTGCTGCGCATAACACAACAAGAGCCAGCACGCAAGAATAATAGGAGGAAAGCAAGGAGGAGATAATGAAAAAATTTATCCGTCAGTCACATCATAAAATGCAACAACCACAACAATATAAGCAAAGCGGCATTCAACAACTAGAATTGCACTTCACTCCAATATAAGCAAATACCGTACTCTTAGAGCGAATGAAATATAGTCTATATACCTAAACATGAACTATCACTGACATGTTTAGTTCATATGTACACCTCATGTTTAGTTTGGTAAATAGGAGTTCAATAAATACTATCATCAAAATTACGGAAATTTCTTGGCATATAATCCATACTTAGTTGATACTAACAATTGCTCGACCAACACGTCATCTTGAACATCAAGTTATCATATACCTGAAGTAAAATTTTCCCCAGCGACATCCTCATCTGCCATCCACTGCTAAACGATGCCACCAGCCTATCCGAATCCTCTGAAGAAAATCCAAGTTCAGGCATCAACTTGCTGACTTTCGCGTCAACCTCATCCAAGTTAACGGCCTGTGCCCGTCTCTGAAGCGAATCAAACTCATCCAGAAGCCTTCCCATCAACTCCAAATCATCTACCGTACTCTCCAAAGCCTTCTGCACCTTCTCCAACTTCGCCGCTACATCCATCTCCTCCTTAAACGCACTAACAAACTCCTCCCTCACCGTCCTACTCATCGAAACCTCGAATTCTTGACTCAAAAACGCAATCTTCATATTCGGTTTCGCCTTTATCACATTCCCCGAATCGGGTTCCTCTAAACCAGCAATAATTCTCATCTGGGTCGTTTTCCCTGCTCCATTAACACCCACTAAACCCACTTTCTCCCCCTTTTTCACTTCCCAATTAATATCCTTCAAAACAGTCACACCCTTATAGGTCTTACTCACATTTTCAAGCTTAACACCAGAAGAAATACCCGAAGCACCGCTATTCGATTGCTTATCCACACGTTTCCGTTCAAACTCATCTACAGACTCGTTCGAGAACAACGATTCAATGTCCTCTTTGGTCATAGTTTCAGCAGGGGCCGATTCTTCAACCGCCACAGTAGATAACCGAGCTGTAACCGAAGAATTACCCCTTCTATTGAAATTTCTGGTTTTGATCGAGTTAGGGTTACCTCTACTGGTCCGAGTAGCTATACAAGTTGAAACGGAGCGGGACAGAGGTGGCAGAACGGTCTTCCGAGCATCGACGAAGGCCGTACCGGTGAAGAAGCTGGAGCGGAGGTCGAGGCGGTGAAGCTTAGTGGCTAAGTCCATTGTTTTGATAGCGAGAAAGAGTGGGAAAATGGAGGAAAGTTCAGAACTTGTCCCTCTCTTTTTCTGGGAGCAACTGAGAGACTCTTCTCAGCCCATGTAAAATTTTCAGATATTGAAGAAATGTGTTAATTTTAAATCCATGAAAATTATTTTTTAAAAATAAATAAAATAAAATAAAGGTGGTGGGATGAAAAATAAACAATAGGAAGAAAGTGAGAGAAAACGAATGATGGTGGAATTTTTGGCGTTGTTTTATCTGTTTTGTAATTTTCTTTTCTCTCGTTTTCGGGCTAAAAACACTAGGCGGTTTTGTTGACAAAAAGCCACAACTTTGTAGTTTGTAAGGGTTCAAGAAATTTAAATTACAATTTTATCCAAATAGACTGTTTTGTCAAATTGAAATTTTAAAAAATAAAATAAAATAAAATGAAGAAAGGAAAGAAATTCAGTCAAAAACGTTAATTATGAAAATAGTGAAATGCTTATTTTTCAGAAAATGCTTATCAAAAAATCTATAACTCAAAATAAAATTCATTAAAAGGGCATATTATTATGGAGAATTTACGTCAAGAGAGTCTTACTCTTCTCTTTTTTTTTTTTGGGCTTCAAAATATGGAGGCTACAATAGTAAATTTAGATATATTATTAGGGAAACTTGTTTTGTGACCAATGAAAATAAAGTTTGAGAGATATATTACCGAAAAAATAAAAAATAAAAGGAAACGGAGATAACGAAAGCTGGGATAACAAGCGCCTGTGTCAACTACAAGTTCTGTGGTGCAGATTCCACAGGCAGAATTTTAAGAATTTGATACCCTCCTGTCAATTTTGACACGTGTATCTGACGAGAGAGCTTGGGAAGTCCACGTGTTTACTAGAAGATAAAGAAAAGAATTTCTTTTTGTTTTCCAACTATTTTCAACAGTATACTATTTCTAATTTTTCTCTTGATTTAGCATTATTAGTTTAATAAAGGTAGAAGCACAAACATAATGGCCACAAGTGATATTTCAATTTCTTTTATCCATTTAATTTTGTTTTTAAACAATAGAAAGGAAGAATGAAAATAGTTTTGAGAAAATCCCTACCATTTTTTTAATATAAACAAAATATTAATAATTTTACAAGACAACTAAAATAAATGAAAAATAGATATCATACAGCTATTGCTCATAGAGTAAACTCATATCAGTTAGTAAACTCTGTCGGGACTTCTTGGCTAATAGTTTGATCATACGCAACAAACACTGAAGGTTACTTCTTCTTGGCTAAGAGTTCAGCAACCTGTTGGATGTGTATGCTTTCTAAGCACATTATATATTATAATAAATATATTGAGAGATAAATATGAGATATTTTACTACGTCCTCTTATATAGATTTGATTGAATAAGATTATATGTATACTTTGATTGAATAAAAACTCTTCTAATTGGATTATATGTATCCATGTGACTACGAGATGAATTCATAGAAATCACATATACAACAAAATTAAATAAAATATTTGTAGTTATTAAATAAAGTTTAACTCTTTATTATAATAATAACAAAATTTATTGACTAATTTGTCTACTAATTTTAAACTGAATCAATAAATGAGATTTGATAAACTTAGAAATAGAGTTGTCTCAACGTGAGTTGAGACTCTAAGTAAAATTTGAAATAGAATCTTATAATTTTATTTTTTTTAAAAGTAGACTGTATAAATTTAATTTGAATTTTTCTACTTAAAATCTGAGTGAATGGAGTATTGTAGGCTCGTAGCTTTCAATAAATAAACAAAATGATGAGTGTTATATCAGTTTGGTCACTTTAATTTAATTTTTTTTTTAAATAATAATTTAAGCCTTTCATTAGTCAAGATTAGGCCCTTTTTCATATATTTTTTTCAATTGGTAAAGCCTTGGTTCTCATAGAGCTCTACCCGATGGCCGTAGTTGTCTAGCATTAGAGCCAGCCTGTAGAACAATTGTGAGACTCATCAAACTCTTGTCAATGTTGATAGTACTTGTACTTAATCATGAGTCAATTACAAGTTTATCCTATTACTAATAAGTGAAAGTCAACTTGCGGAGTAAATATCCTCTTTAGCTTATGGGAGGTATTTATGAACAGCAAAACTTGACATTGTACAAACATATATCCTTTGGCAAGTTTTCTAACCGTGGTCTTAAAATTTTTTGGCCAGAATGTATCAATATTATTTAATTAATTGTCAAAAATGATCATTACAGAAAACAAATAGATTCAAGGAATGATAAATTCTTAAATTAATTGGGCAAATGAGATATCAATTTTATTGTTGCTTGGTGCAAAAGATTAAAATATAGAAATCAATATAGCATAAGTCGAATTTAATAGTTTCCTATATAATATCAACAATATATACAATAACATGGTTCTATTCCAATCTTCAGGAATTAGACTTTAGAATTATTAATTGGTCAGTTTAATTAAACGCACAATTATTGTCATCACTAATGTAAGAGTTAAAGAATCCTGAATTAATTAATCCGTAAACTCAGCTGAACCGTTGCAAGTCGAAAAGATGGAATGACAATAGCAATTAGGCTGACCCATGACTGTACACACCTAGCCTATTAACAGGGTATAAGCATGTGGCACAGGCCATAAATGTAATCAAATTCTCATTAATAGGAGGATTGCGATTTAACATTTATTTAGTGCTGGTGTGGTGGATGATTGAATTTAGACATTCAAAATTATCGTAAATGTATCCTCCAATACGTGAGAAGGTGACACTGGGTGGTACTGTTATGGAACACCATTTCCGTGAAGGCGTGCTACAACAAATTAGAGAAGAACTTGTTGGTCTAGCAGATGGTTTTGATTTGAGGCAAATATTGTAGATATTTTAACTTATTTATCATGGAAGACAATATCTTGTATTAAGATAGAGCTTTTGCATTATGTTCTAGATTTGAGGCCAAGAACTTCATGATTTAGGGCAAAGATTTATTCCACTTTGTAGGTTATTCTTAACCTGAGGTCATAGAAATCTTGAGTTAGAGTCAGTACATTTTTAATTAAGTGTCAATAATATCTTAAGTGGGAGTTAAATATTTTTTAACTTGGGTCACGTACCTAAATATTTTGAAATTCTTTTTTTCTTTATTGTAAATGTATGGAATACAATATTCTCTATTAGTATAAATCTATTGCATTATGTTCTGGAATTGGGGTCAAGAAATTCTTAACTTCAGTTATAAAATTCATGATCAAGAGGCAAGAACACCTTAACTTAGGATGAAGACTTGTTTGACTTCGTGGGTCATGATATTCATGACCTGAAGTTAAGAGATACTTGATGTCGGATCAGGATATTCTTGCTTAAGAGTCAATAACTTGTTGAGTGGGGGTAAAGTATTTTTTGACTTAAGGTCAAAGAGCTCTTGACTCGTGATCAAGAGGTGCTTGACTTGAGCCTACAACTTTTTTACTATGGTTACTTGACTAGGGTTGTTCTTGATATAAAGTTAAGTTAGTCATGTCTTAAAGTCAAGTTATTCTTGACTTAGAGTAATAAATAAAGTATTTATTAAATGAACTAAATTTCACTTAAATGTTTATTGAATGGATAAGTTTTGAAAAAATGACAGTTATGTCAATATCAAAAATCTTAAGTAAAAACTAGATATTGTTCGATAACCACAGAAACCACAAGTAAAAAAATAAGTCTGAACCACAATCAAATAAAACATTTTCTTTACTTCTCTAAACTAGATTACTCCTCTTAGTCAATTTCAGCATACTCCTCATAATTCTGCAATCCATTATAATACAACTCGCACGTAAACTTATGACGGAAATATTTCATTCTCTCGGTAGTGATATTTGGTAACTGTCTTGTCACACATCAGGAACTCAGCATACTTGATGATAAACGTACCATAGTACCCGCTAAAATAATAGTAAAACATCAACTGAAATCAAGTAACAACGTCAACTGAGGGTCAAGTGATCCTAGATCCTGGGTCAAGTAACCTTGGTCTAAGAACTTCCTAATCCAAAGTTTAAGGATAACTTGACCCCAATATTGAAAAAAAAAAACCTAACTTTTAACATAATCATTTACTAACCCGTTAGTTTGTTGTGGTTTATTCTCACAGAGGCGGACTGAAAATGGATGTCCCTTTTCCAACGACATCAAGAAGATGGGACAAACATCTTGCCACTATAGAACACTTCTTCTCAACCAACTCATCGTGCGATGACTTTCCCCTTAACGAATTGTAAACCACAATAGACCTCAGAGAATATCAACCACAAGCAAGACCTAGTGGTCTAAAGCCTCAACTCGCATAAGAATGTAGACAAACTCCCTTGAGATAAAGGTTTACCACAAAGTAACCAATCACCAAGCTCATGACTACGCAGTAGGTCATGTTTTTCCCAATCAATGACTCCACCTGACTTTTTCCTACCGTGTAATTACGTGCTTGGTGATTGGTTACTCTACGGTAAACCTTGGTCTCAAGCGAAGTTTGTCTATATCCTTTCGCAAGTTGAGGTTTTAAATCATTAGGCCTTACTTGTGATTGATATTTCTTTAAGCCCCATTGTGGTTCATGATTCATCAAGGAGAAAGCTCTCGTACAATGAGTTTGTTGAGAAGAAATATTCTATGGTGACAAAATATTTACCCTATTTTCTTATTGTCATTGATATATTTAATGTTATTCCGAATGTTACAAAAAGGATAGCCATTTTTAATTTGCCTTTGTGAGAATAATTCACAGTAGACTAACATGTTAGTAAATGATAACGTTAAAAATTGAGTTTTTCCAAAATTTAGGTCAAGTTTTCCTTGACCTCGGGTCAAGAAGTTCTTGGCCCAAGGTCACTTAACCTAGGATCCAGGATCGCTTAACCCTTAGTTGATGATGTTGTTTGATTTAGCTTGATGTTTTGCTATTATTTTAGCAAAAATTGTGGTATGTTTGTCATTAAGTATATTGAGTTCTTGATGTCTGACAAGCTCATTGCCAATGTCACTGCCAAGAAGATAGAATGCTTTCATCATAAACTTGCATGCGAGTTATATTATGATGGATTGCAGAAATATGATGAGTTATTGACCGAGAGGAGTGACGCAGTTTAAGGAAGCAAAAACAATGTCTTATTTTGATTATGGTTCAAATAATTTTTTTTTCCTTGTATTTTTATAACTGTTGAACAATATATGTTTTTTGGTATTGGCAAAACTATCATTTTGCGAAAATTATCTATTCAATTGATGTTTCAATGAAATTCAGTTCATTTGATAAATATCTCATTTATTTATTACTCCAAGTAAAGAACTTAACTCTAGGACAAGACTAACTTGACTTTAGGTCAAGAATAACTTAACCCATGGTTAAGGTGTCAAATACCCATAATGAAAAAATTATAGACTCAAGTCAAACATTTCTTAACCTTAAATCATTTACTTTCTGACATATGGTCAAGACTTCTTGACCACAGGTCAAGAGCTCCTTGGCCCCAAGTCAAAAAATGATTGACCCCCACTCAAAAAATTATTGACCATAGTTAAGAATATCTTGACCTGACGTTAAACATTTCTTCACCCCAAGTCAGGAATATTATAACCCACAAAGTCAAATCAATCTTTACTCTAAATCAAGGAGTTCTTAACTCTTAGTCATGAATTTCATGACTCTAAATCAAAAACTTCTTGATCCCAAGTCCAATCAAGAATATCCTGATCTCAAGTCATGAATTTCTTGACCTTAGGTTAAAAACATCATGGCTCACGAAATCAAACAAGTGTTTACCCAAGTTAAGGAGTTCTTGACTCATGGTCATGACCAAAGTCTAGAACATAATGCAAAAGCTATATACTAATACAGAATATTTTATTCTCTAATAAATAAGTTCATGCATTTACAATGAAGGAAAAAAAGACTTCAAAATATTTAAAATATGTGACCCTAAGTCAAAAAATATTCGACCTCCACTCAAGATATTATTGATCTCCAATCAAGAATATCTTTACCCTAGGTCAAGAATTTCATGACCTCATATCAAGAATATCATGACCCACAAAGTCGAATAAGTCTTTACCTCAAGTCATGGAGTTCTTAACTCTTGGTCATGAATTTTATGATCCCAACTTAAAAACTTCTTGGCGAAGTCGAAAAACATAACGCAAAAACTTTACCATAATATAGAATCTTGTCTTTTATGATAAATAAGTTAATACATTTACAAACCCCAAGAGGTTGGCTCAGCCGGTAAAATCACTTGGACTTAGAGTCTCATGAAACATTAGGACTAAGGTCCAATTCCCAATGAGTGCTATCAAAAACTTGGGCCAAAGGCCCGAGATTTTCCCGATCCATGTGGAGGGGGATGCTTTGCATGGATCCTGTGCATGAGTCGGGGCATAAGCCTCATACATCATGGTTATCGAAAAAAAATAATAATAAGTTCACACATTTACAATCACACAACATATATGGCAAAAGCACATAAAATCGTACGCTTAAAAATTAAGGAAAAGAAGATAGTACTCATAAAACATAGAGGAAAAGATTTGATGTAGACAGAAGTGAGCACTAAAAGTCCCACGCCAATTATCTCCCGTGACTAGTAATCGGTTTGTGGACACCTATGTACACTACCAAACACAGATTAGAGGCGAAAAATTGAATAAATCAATAAGAAAAGCACTAGATTTCCTTTCACTTAGCTTCGACACTGCGGAATTGAATGCAACCAACCAACTCTATTGGTTAAAACCAGCTTTAACAATTTTATATTAAAAAAAGAAATCACCAAGCACATAATTAAGTTCAATTTATTACCTTCCATTCCACGGAAGTTATTTCATGACTTAGTTCTCTGAGGACAAACGGCAACAAACACATCCAATAACCACACCGAGTAAGCATCTTAGAAGACAAGGCCATAAGGTATATACTTTGCAGTTGCGCCACTATGAAATATTCGGAAAGTTAAAAACACGAGTAATGATAACCTCATTGTCGGATACCCCTTTATTTATTGACAAGTGTCCTCTTCACTTTTTCAAACACAATAAGTCATCTATTTTAAGTGTTTGAAGAGGATACGAAGGGGTTGATATAAGAACTATCGATAGCATTTCTCAGATAATCAAATCTCACAATTCGAAAATGAGCAAAGCTCGTAAAACAGCACATAAGAAACTTCAATCCATAATGAAAAGAAACTTCAATCCAAAATGAAAAGAAGCTTCAATCGGGGGTGAAAAAGTATAGAATCGATCCTTTATAAGTGATGAAATGAAGCCAGAAACTTCTAGCAACAGAACTGTTTCGGTAGCATCTAGGATATCAACCAACGGAAGAACCTTAACTAACAAGCAAAAACGACAGAATTGTTTCAGTAGTATAATGGTTGGAATTGTGCTACCATCAGACTCATCCACTGGGTATGAGCATTATGGTGCGACACACAGAGGCCCCACCCAAGACTCCCCACGCCTGAACGCGCACTGCTCTAATGCAAAATAGTTTTCAGAGCAGATACAGCAATAGAAATTACAGCCACTCAGTCTTACCAAAGCTGTTACTTCCAGTATGCAAACTTAGGACACAAGTAACTTGATAGGATCATGTCAGACATATTAAAATGTTAAAAACTTCACTGGAACATTTCTAACATAAAAAATCACACGATTACAGATAACCAGGACATGCCACTCCAGAATTTTGTAAAATACAGTACACAAAGTTGTCAAAGAAGGACAAGTTAAATCAAAATGTGAGGACTCCCGATGTTAAACAAATTGAATGAAACAAGTGGAGTGGAAAAAAAAAAAAAAAAGAAAAAAGCAACGAAAAGGAAAGAAACGAAAAGAAATTGATCAACGAACTTAAACACCTGATCACCGCAGATAACAAATCTTATATAAAACCCATTTAAAACCACGACATTGAAAATTTCGAAAAGCATTTCATTCATGGTCACCGCTCAGAGTAGTACAGAAATTTATAATTATACGCAATGAAAACGGTTCAGCTTTTAAACAAGAGAAAACTACAATATTTTTAAAGGACAAGAAGGAAAAGGAGAGGAAAACACGATGGTGAAAACATAAATTTCATTCAAGATTTTATAAGATTCTGCTCTTTGCAATAACCATCAGCGCCATAAACTTCAGATGATTCAGCATACCAGAACAAAAAGACTGATGCACCTATGTGGGATCTGCACATTGAATAAGAAAACGTAAAGAAACAATTTCAAAAAACCAAAAGATTTCAGAACCGCTTTAAAACATTTTAGTAAAAAGCTAGGATTAAAATACATAGCGATTACTAGCATTAAAACAATGCATTGTAAAAAGTAACGAATATTAAACTCCAATGAGAAGACGTCCTCGAAAAATTGTGGAGCTAGGGAAAAATGAAACTGCCAGATAACTAAACAGCTCGACCAATTTGCAAAATCATTCTGAAAAGAAATGCATAATATTTCTTCACACAGAAACCTAAGGGAAAAAGCTCATGAACAATTATAGCTTCAGCTTTAAAGCAATCATTTGTCCTTGAAAAAACAATATTGTTAACATTACGCTACTAAAACCCTCACCATGGAATGACCAAGGTAAACGGTGCAAGCCTCTGCCACAGGCTACAATGACATCATCTACAAGCATGTACAAACCCAAAAGGGTTTAGAACGAATTTTCCAATATCAGAATACATAATTTAAAAAACAAATCACACTGCCCAAGATCCTCGAGTAAAACTTGTTGACATTAACACTATGAAATGCTCCATCAGTATTCTCTTTCAAAATTATAACCGCTAAAGAGCAAGCCCAGCTTGTGGGTAGAGATCAATATCTAATATACTTGTTAGACCTCACCAAACTAAAAGACCAACGAATATGCAGCCAAAATATAAAATTAGAAGACGATATCCTAATCAAACGGAATATACTTCAACCTTACATCTAAGGGGTCAACAGTACTATTGAAAAAGCTTCCACAAGGCCTAAGGGGCGGTTTGATATAGGGTAATCTTTATATGAAAATGGGTATTTCAATGCATCCTCATGTTTAGTACCATTTTAACACCCAGTAAAGTAATCACCTCGAGAATCAAATCCTCTTAAATGAGGGTCATCTTAAAATTGCCAAAACATGTGGATTTTAGATGACCCTCTATCTAAAATTCACCCTAAAACATGAAACAAAAAAAATACAACATCCCAAGAATCATAACAAATTATTTTATTTTATGCTAACAAATTTTATTATTTTATAATCAATTTAATTTTATAATTATTTTTTAAATTTAATTTAAACACATTACCATGTACAACCAAACACAGTTATCTAATATCCCAAAAATCATAAACAAGAATACTGTGTGCAACCAAACACAGTTATTCTGAATATCAGACATTCATATTACTATCTTCAGCATTCCTATTAATCTGAAAACTTGAATTTCCTTCTACCAAACAGCCCCTAAATATTCCAACATTGTGGGGTTGCACCAAATATTCCAACAATTACTTCCCTAAAGTCACCACTTCTGTAGGCACAAACTTTGAGGATAAGACCACTCCTTCAAATGAATTTTCGTTACACTAGGAATGCCAGAGAGATACTCTTATTAAATCACTCCCTTTTTTTCCCAATGTGTATTGAGCATTGAATAGTTACCAATAAACAAGCTAACGAGTTTATTTAGATAATTAACAAATTCTTATACCCTGAAGGACAGAATTCTACTTTACAGTGTGCACCATTGATGACACAGCCAATGTCCCACCGGCGCTTACAAACATAATGCTAAAAATTTCCTTCTGAAACTAACTTACAAATCATTTCGTATGCAAGATTAATATGTATATAGATTTCAAGGAGAGGAGATACGAATTACTTATGTACTCTTCTAGACAAATCCAAGCTATGATAACTTCAAATCAGTGATGGAAGATGCAACATCTTAAAAACTTAATCTAAAATATATAAACTTGCGGTAAGTTCCAAGTTTGTGACCTAGGAAGTTCAAGGGAACATTTTTTTTAAGGAAAAGTTTTAAAAGGATATGCTTATATAATTGATAGGTGAAGAATATTAATTTTTTTCATTTAAAAATTTTTAGGATATGAATCAAATGATAACCTAGGGCTAGACTTTTGATTTACCAATCAATTGTTCCCCTCACTTGCAATAAAAATCACCTAATATAAAGTACACCTACGATAATACCTGGGCTCATCTAGTTCCCCATGTATGTTGAAGCACCACCGTATTGCCCACCACCGTGCTGCCCTCTTCCAGAACTTCCCTGCCCTATCTGCTGATTCGGGTAACCACCCTGCATTCCCCCTTGATTCCCATATCCTCCAATCATACCAGAACTTATATTAGCTTGATTCCCATAAGCACCCTGCATTCCAGTACCGGTTCCTACCATTCCCGGGGTCACAGCCGCAGTAGTCCCCAACGTCCCCAACAAGTTAGTCAACCCTAAACCAGCGCCCTGAGTAGCAAGCAACGCCGTCAGCGCTTGCCCAAGTGCAGGGTTCAACGCCTGAGCAGCCGCCGCCGCCGCCGCCGCTCCCTGGCTGAATCCAACCCCAGCTCCACCTGGTGCCATCAAGTGCCCCGTCCCAGCTGTAGCCCCGCCACCGACAAACCCAGGATTGTCATTCCTCTGGAACTGAGCACCACCGTGTTGTTTATGGTTATGGTTGTGGTTGTGGTTATGGTGATTATGCTGTTGGGACTTGCCCGGTTTAGGACCATCAATAGCTTTCTGGCAATGCAAAATGTGGCCGTCAAAGTTCTTGTGTGGCTCGTCAAGAGCCTTCTTCGCGCCCTCTACCGTCCTGTACACAAACAAACAAAACCCTTTAGGCTTCCCAGTATGCTTATCGAGCCCCAACGGCCCCTCCTCAATTTCCCCATACTTGGAGAAAAACGTAAGCAGCTTCTGCGGGTCCAGCTCCGCCCCAACATTGCTCACATAAATCTTCCTCTGTGTGTACTCGGAAACCAGCGTCTGCGGCTGCGCAGCCGCTGAAGCACCGGCACTCGGAGCCGGAACCGGGCCAATTGACGCAAGTTGGCACGCCGTCATCCGGTTACCAATCTTCTTCTGAGGCTCCTTCAGCGCCCTCCGCGCTCCGGCACGTCTCTTGAAGACGATAAAGCCGTACCCTTTGGACTTCCCGGAGACCTTATCGCAGACGGCCTTGCATTCCTCAATCTCGCCGTACTGAACAAAGGCGTTCTTCAGGGTCTCGGCGTTGGTGTCCCAACCAAGGCCGTGGACGAAAATCTTGCGGTGGACCGGGTCCTCGTCCGCCACCTTCCGGATCCGATCAGCCACGTCGCGGTGCTTATCCGCTGCTTCCCGGAGCAGATTAACAAGCTCTTCCTTTCCGAACGGTTCCAGAAGTTTCTGAATCGGCTCCTCCTCCCCATCATCATCGTCATCGTAATTTCCTGATGCAGACGCCTTGGCCGTCGGATTTACTTGATCTTCGTCGCCTTCTTCTTCTTCTTCTTCCTCTTCTTCGTATTCTTCTTCAACTTCTTCGTACTCTTCTTCTTCTTCTTCTTCTGCTTCTTCGTCTTCTTCCTCAATTTCTTCTACTTCTTCGTCTTCTTCTGGGTAATCATGGGGTTTTGGTTCCTCAATAATCTGTTGCTGTTGTTGGTGCGTCTTGGGGCGTTGGCTAGGCTGGTTGGATCTAGGCTCTGGCTTTCGTTTCTTCGCCATTAGTACGGACGGACTGCAGCTTCAGACAGAGGAGTGGGGGGTCGAGGGTTAGGGTTTCAATGTGGAGCTAGCGACGGCACCCAAAGTCCAAAGTCCAAAGTCCAAAGGCCAAAGTCAGAATCGCTGAATCGGCTCTTTTCATTTTGTTTTTCTTCTTTTATATTTTCTTGATTTCTGTTCTCTGTTTTCTTTTTAATTGCGATTTTATTTGCAAAAACTTTTGTCTCTTTATCGTGTGCATAGTCCTGTCCAAACTGTGTACTAACTACTAGGTATCTTCCAACAATGTTTCTATGTTTAGGTGTGTTTTTTATTTTAAAAAAAAAAAAAAAAAAAGGTTAATGAGATTGAGAAATGTTACTCACACACACTACTCTTTTTCTCAGTTTTTGACGCGTGGTATCAATTTAGTTTTTT
>JXTB01000146.1:423232-538818 GCA_002914805.1 Parasponia andersonii
TATACAAAAACTTGATTATAAACTCCTTCATCGATTGCCGTTAAAAATTTATTAATTATTAACACATATTACACATGTATGTTATTTTTCAGGTAGATCTTCTCAAAAAGTCGTGCACTGTGCTTTAGCATTTTTTGTTTTTTCGCTTAATGTATCATTAGAGTCTGTAAGCATTTAAAAGAATACAAAAAAAATTAAGGGCAAAAAAAAGAAAAAACAAGGGGGAAGGGATAAAGAAAATGCATAATTAGTATTAGGATTTTTCTATTGCCACTTTTTTTTTTCTCCCCATTCTTTTTCTAAACAAACCCGATCACAAAATTTTAAATTTATGAATTTATTTTGGCACATTTTTCAAATTTTCATAAACTACAAAAATACCTATTAGTAAATATTTTTAAAATACTTATTTTCTACCCTCTTAATACTTTACTATCTATTTTTTTTTTATAGAACGAAGGAATATGTTATTTTGAAAAAAACAAAAATCATATCCTTTACAACAACAAATTCTATTAGAAGATGGGATTCTTCCAACCAAATTAACTCACATTCTAATCATAAAGTGAACTTAGTTAAATTATGTCATTTTATTAGTATCACGATATGCATATTTAATAAAAACAACCTAAATTCTTAACGAAGATGTAGAATCTCTGAGAATTGGCATGCATTCCACTTTAAGTGCAGCAAAAATACTGAGAACGTGGAATATTATGAAGCATACTACTTTGCAAATAATTCAGTCACACTATGTTGTGTTTAGTTGGGCATAATGAATAGGAATGTAATGGAATGGAATAGAATTCTTGTGTTTGGTTCCATTTTTTGCTCAATATAATTATCTTTATACTGGAATTGTTATTCCCCTAAATGATGTAATCGGTATTACATTTTGCCCTTATATTATTCTGTTCTCCTATCTTTTAGGGGAAGACATTCCCCTATTTTTTATGGCTATTAATTAAAATTAATTAATGCATTCCCATAAAATGTTCTTTTAAAAAAATGGAGAAAAAAGACAAAAAAACATATTCTCATATGATTGAGTCTAATCATCTACATACTAATAGAAATTTCTAAAATTATCAAGAGCCAATGTATCATTCATAATTTTTGAGCCTTATCCTTCATAATATATAAATACATATATATATATAATGTCGTAAATAATTTGTTTAACCTTAGAAATATTGATTTTTACTTTCACAATTAATTACTCTATTCTATCTCAAAAAAAAAGGTATATTTCTTTTTTCAAAATTATTATCTATTGCTTTAAAAAAAAAGTCTATTTCAAAGCTAAGAGTATATTCATCTAAGTATAGTTAATTCTATTACATTCTAATATTTCAGTCCAAATTTCAACCAAACAAAATTATTATATTTTTTTTTCCATTCCATTTCTATTCCTATTCCTATTACCATTCCTCTCAATTTCATTATAGTCGACCAAACATTACCTAAATGTATGTGGTGGTATGTGATCAAGAGAAGATGTAATAGTAGCATACAACATTAGTAGGTTGTAGTTGGGGTAAAGTTCTGGACTAGAGAAAATAAGCTTAGGAGGATTAGGATCACAGGGCAGAGGTGGATAAGGATCACAGTGAGGAAGTGGTTAAGGAGCACAATGTAATGAAACAATGGGTGGTGGCAGAGATGGTGCAATAATAGGAGCTTTAGAAAAATATTGGGTTATAAACCATACTACTAATATGGGGAAGTGAAGTGATAGGTGGTGTTGCTGGACTTTTTTCAAAAACAGGTAGAGAATCGGGAACCAAGGATACATGTAGAGGAGAGAATCTGGGGGGTCATACTTGCGGATAATGTCAAAACACACACACGATTTATTTTGTAGCAAGTTACATCGAACTTAAGGTTTGATTTAATTATTGTCTCAAGTTTAGTAGATAACTTGTCTTTAAGGTCTTGAAAAGTCATCCCAAACTTGGCATTTAAAGTACACGAGGTATGGAAGAGATTTTACCCAATCTATGACAAAAAGAGTACTGTAAACGGTGTAGGAGAAAGTCCAACTAGATTTCCAACGAGTAGGGGAGGTGACAAACGACAGTTAAGGAAAGTCATCCGAACAGTGGAAGGTAGAAGCAAGGGTCTAGATGGCTGGCATGTTGCAACAGTAAACGACGTGGACAGGCATGTGAGCAAATGAGGTGGCAATGAATGTGAACTAGAAGAGAACGACAATTTTGTTTGTTTCTTTTCTTTTCTTTTTTTTTTTAATTTCGCCTTTTTTTTTATTGATTAGTAGAGTAGCTTGTTTGTGGGGGATGAAAATAAACCAAAAAAAAAAAAAAAATACTATACTAGAATATGAAGAAAAAAATTTGGGAGATTTCGGTAGAGAAAGTGATTAAGTCAAAGAAAATTAAACAAGATTGTGATACTAAATAATGTAGAATAATAATGAGAATTTAGAAAAGTTGAGAGAAAGAAAAGAAAAAGAGAGATTTAGGAAGAATTAAAAAAAAAAAAAAATAAAATAAAAAAAAAAAAAAAATACTATACTAGAATATGAAGAAAAAAATTTGGGAGATTTCGGTAGAGAAAGTGATTAAGTCAAAGAAAATTAAACAAGATTGTGATACTAAATAATGTAGAATAATAATGAGAATTTAGAAAAGTTGAGAGAAAGAAAAGAAAAAGAGAGATTTAGGAAGAATTATAGAAGAATTTAGAGAATACGATGATGAAGAACTTTAGAAAGAGAGTAAGAATATTAAAGAGAAAATTTAAGAATATTAAAGAAAAAGTTTGTGAATAATTTGTATATCATTAATCAAGTCTTCAAAATAATGAAGATAGGGAGGCTTATTTATAGATAGGCTCTTAGACAAAACTAGCAAACCAATAAGTTTTAGAAATATAGACATAAAAGGAAATCTCAAACTAATTACTCAAAACTAAATAAAACTAATAATTAAATAAAAGATAATTATATAATCCTAAAATAATCTAATTAATTATAATAATATAGATTCTTAATTTATCTTATTCATTCCTTTTCATTACCACAAATATTTTTAATGATATTCACCAATTATATAATGAGAACTCATGCACCATATAAGATGTGATTAAAAAAGTAGCATAAATGGTAGAAGCTCTTTTATTATCCTAAATCCTTTCATATTCTCATAAACACAAAATAAGATTCCTAAAACAAAACATAAAATAATAAAAAAATTTGAGTTACACTATTTTTTTTTTAAATACCTCATTAACATAAGAATTATATATGTATTTTTCGAAAAAATACCTTATTTAGCTTTTTCATCTATATGGTTATAGAAATTAAATTGTATATAATTTCAATTTATTAATATTTATGACATAATTTCATATGAATATACTAAGGTAAGTTTGAAGGGGAGGGCTGAGAAATAAGCGGTTATTAGTTAATGCTGTATAAAGCATTTGCGTCAATTTACACTAAAATATTTTTGCAAATAATTAATTAATTAAAAAAATGGGAGAGTAAATAAAGGTAACAATAGAGCCATCCTTAGTTTTAAAGAATAAAATATCCATAACTTGCTACTTATGAAAACATATCACTTTTTGGGTACATGAATATATTTAACAGTGATAAAGATAAAGAGTGACTAGTGTCTTTGTTTAATTGTAAATAGATTGTTAACTCTATTGTGTCTTGTGTACATTGGGTCAAGTAGATAATTATCACTGTTTTTAAATACTTAATTAAATTTATCATCATTATTAGATTCTATCATTTTTAGGAGGTAATTAGTCAAAAATTTATTAAGAATTTATTAAAAATTTGTCAAAATTATTACTCAAGTCAAAGCATTTGTCAAGAATGATTTTCAAGCAAGACGTAATTAACGAGGAAAGAAAAAAGTGATATTCACCTAATTTATTTGTGTATATTGTACGAAAGGCCCGTTGGATCCTTTGACTTACCAGCTGTTATTCTTGTCCTATGTACTGTATATATTCTGCTGCTCACAGTATTATAAAGGTGAGAGCTTTTTCCTAAAATAATATAGAAGTGTTCTCTCTCTTTCCTCTCTTCACACATATTCAAAGCAACCATACTTGGCATTTGGTTCTCTATCCTTCTAATGCAAAAATTATTGGCTGTAATTGGGTGTATAAGTTCAAACTAAAGCCCGATGGAAGTATAGAAAGGTACAAAGCACGTTTGGTTGCTAAAGGTTATCATCAAACCGCTGGACTTGATTATTTTGAAACCTTTAGCCCCGTTGTGAAGCCTACCACAATCCGAATCGTGTTGACATTAGCACTCTCTAGCAACTGGTGTCTTAGGCAGCTGGATGTTCACAATGCCTTTTTACATGGTACACTCACTGAAGATGTGTTTATGGATCAACCTGCTGGCTTTATTGACAAAACAGCTCCGACACATGTTTGCAAGTTGGATAAGGCGCTCCATGGATTAAAGCAGTCTCCTCGCGCTCGGTTCACTAAACTTAGTCACACTATACTTCAATGGGGTTTTCATGGTTCACAAAGCTGACTCTTCCATGTTCTTATATCAAACGACTTCTGTTATCATCATTGTTTCTGTTTGTGTTGACGATATCCTCACCACTGGTAATGATTCCACTCGTGTAACTCAGCTGATCACAAATCCTCACTCTCATTTTGCTCTCAAGGATCTTGGCCTTCTCCATTATTTTCTTGGTATTGAGGCTCATCGGACCTCTTTTGGTCTTCATCTTAGCCAAGCAAAATACATTTCTGATTTACTCTCACGGGCTGCAATGAGTGGTTCTAAACCTTATCATTCCCCAATGGCGTCTGGCTCCACTCTTTCTCTTTATGATGGGGCTCCACTCGAGGATAGTACTCAATATCGCAGTTTGGTTGGCGCTCTACAGTATTGTACTCTCACAAGACCAGACATTGCCTTGGCGGTAAATAAGGTCTGTCAATTTATGCATGCTCCTCGCGATGTACACTAGCAGGCTGTCAAACGTATACTTCGCTCCCTTAAAGGCACTGCTCACCTTGGCTTACACGTGTCTCCATCACCTGACTACCGATGCTGACTGGGCGTCATGTCCTGATGACAGATGGAGTACAAGTGGCTATTGTATTTTCCTTGGTTCCAATCTGATTTCATGGTCATCTTCCAAGAGAACTTCATGTTCCATTCATACTTTGTGACAACATTACTACAACTTATCTCACTGCTAATCCAGTGATGCATGCCAGAACTAAGCACGTCGAAATTGATTATCGTGAAAGACTTGCTCAACAGGCCTTAGTGGCTCGTTTTCAACCCTCTGAAGAACAACTTGCAGATAGCATGACCAAGCCCCTCCCTACTCAGCGATGTATTACATTACGGATCAAGCTCACCCGCCCAATGAGCTTGCAGAGGGATGATAAAAATAAAGAGTGATTAGTGTGTTTGTTTAATTGTAAATAGATTGTTAACTTTATCATGTCATGTGTATATTGTACGAAAGGCCCATTGGACACGTCGCCTTACCAGCTGTTATTCTCGTCTCCTATGTACTCTATATATTCTGCTGCTCAAAGTATTGTAACGTTGACAGCTTTTTCCTATAATAATATAGAACTGTTCTCTCTCTTTTCTGTTCTTCACACATATTCAAAGAAACCATTTTTTCTAAAAGTTACAATTAATTTAGGTGATTTTCACCAAAATTTTATCTTACTCTAAGCCCTTGCCCACCCTTTTTATTTATTAATTTTTTGGGAAGGGGCCTTGTGATAGTATCACAAAAATTGAAATTTGGGTAAACATTTTTGTCAGGTTAATTGTACATGGGGTTATTTTTCTTTTTCTTTTTTTTTTTTTCGGTTGAAAAAAATGCCACATGGGGGAGAGGATGGGATCCCCCAACCATATGGTCGGGCTGGATTTGATGGGCTCGTGTCTCACATTGGGTCCCTCTTGCATAGAAATAGAATTGACCACCGCGATGAAAGCCACTCGAACTCATGACTTCTGGCTCATAACTCAATGGCTTTAATCACCCCTCCTGATTACTCGGTGGTTACACGGGTTGAATTGATACCACATGCAGCAAAATGAAAGATGCAGTCACACGGGCACAGCAGTGAGTGTTCTTACCTTATGGGCTTTGTTGGGCTTTGTTGGGCTTTGGGCTTTTCTGTTGCTCTGCTACGCATTCGGCTTATAGGACTTGTAATGGTCCGGTAAAATAAGGGTCTAGCTAACTGCTTACCACTTTTTAGGAGTTTAAACTAAATATAACAGTTGGTTTTGTGCTAAAATAAATATTACTTTGGGTGTATAGAATCACGGAATAAATCTTATGGACAGGGACAGCTGTGGTCGCAGGCATTAAGCCTAGTGATTATCACTTTTTAATAATTTCGTTAGTTGTAAATGAATAATGCATATATTTTTTAAAATTAATTTGAAGGAATGTTGTTATTTAGTGCTTTTGACTTCTTTAAAAAATTTAAGTTAGTTCTTTTGACTTGAGTATTTTTGTTATTAAGTCATGTCTCATATTACTTGTTTTGTTGTAGAAATATGAAGTCAAATAATTTTTTTTGTTTGAATCAGAATAAAAATTTTATTTCCCTCAAAAGAAAAAAGAATATAAATTTTATGCTGCAAATAAGTACTACAATGAGCTCAATACAGATGTTTAACCACAAATAATCCCTAATAATAAATAATCGATCAAATTATTGGATCATACTAATGACAATGTAGGATACCTGAATACCTCAAATATCGTTTCGGGCAGCAAATTATACCCTACGCCTTTATAAATCAAGGAACCAAAATGTCAAAAAATCAAACAAGATGCCAAACTGGGAGGTTCTAAATCCAACAATAATCGAACTAAGTCCATTCATAAATTTAGTTACAATCTTATCCCTAATTAAAATTACCAAAAAAAATCTAATAATTAAAGACACCTAAATAATTATATAGTGAGAATGCTAGCGGTATGCAAGAAAAAGAGACGTATGCAATCGCTTAAATTTTAGAAGAAGGATATTTTTCTATTCGTTCAAATCATAAGAATATGCAATTTTTTCGGGACAAAAATATACAATTATTTATAAACAAATTGAGAGTCACTATAATATATGAAATATATAGATAGAATAAAAGAGATTTAAAAATATGCTACAAAAATAAAATAAAATTATGATTTAGAAATAGGAAACATACTTGGATTTAGTGTGTGCTTAGTATTATTGAATATATATATAGGTTCCTAATCTAATAGGTATTTTTTTATCTATTGATAGATATCTTTTTCTAACCGTACGATTATAATCTAACATCTACCATAATTTGAATAGTTAGAAAAAAAATAAAAAAAATACATATTATTTAATGCTTTTCTCTCTCATTTTTTTTTCATAAAAAGTGTGTATAACTAATTTTAATTGGCCAAAACAATACTCTATGAAAGTAAAAGAAAAAAATACCTAGATTAGTGCTCATATATATATATATATCATATATATAAAGAGAGGAAAAAAAAAGTCCACCAAAATTTTATATTTATCTTTAGAGAAAAATAAAATAGATAGAAAGAAAAAAAGTTAGGCAAAAATAAAAGAACGTGAAATTTAAAAAGAAATTGAAAATTAGATAAACATATTATATCTTGATTTAATAATAGCTTAGGCCACACCTTTATTGTTTCTTTTCGAGTGCAACAAAATAAGGAATGTACAAACTAAAAAATGGTATTTTTAAAATATAATGAATATACAAAGAAAAAATAAGATAATAAATAATTTTTTGTAAGGTAAAAAAAAAATATATTCTTAGTCTAATAGTCAACAAGGTATTTTTTCTAATAGAAAAAATACCTTGTTGATTTATATGTCTTTTAATAATAGACTGTTGAATTTTTATCCAGAAGAATAATTATAGACGTGTTGAGTATTGCCTCGTACATATACAAATTCTAGCTAAATAGTTAGGTATCAAAAGTCAAACAAAACTCGTGATAGAAGAATTTTACTGACATATATTAAGAAACAAAAAAAGGAAAAAAAGAAAACTAAAGACTAACCAGAAGATTAGTTGTAAAATTAGTAATTGACCGGTCTAGAATACCAAACCGTTTGATACCAATAAGATACTATATATACCCTCTAAGATATAGTTTTGAATCCACAATCTCGGATACTATATACATACTCTAAGAAAGAGCCTACTTCATAACGAAGACTATAGATGCTTCAATAGTAATGCAAGGACAGTTTTATAATGGGGAATTTAGGCTTTTCCTATGTTTTCAGATCCTTTTTGAACTATTGAAAATGTCATATGCATACTTGGTGGAGTAACTAAATGATTGTGATAGGTTCTACCTCTAACGTCCAATGAGTGATTCCGACTTTGTCGAAGTTAATTTAATTTAATAAGTGACTTCGTTGATTATCTGTAAATTTATTTATTAAAATGATGTTTGAATTGTCTTTTTTAATCAGACTATAATAATTTTCCTCATAATTCAGTCTTCAACCAAATCTCAATTGAGACAATTTCTGTTCGAAGCCTGTCATTTTTGACACCATGGGCCAATAAGATCCTACTAGAGGTTACTTGCTTACGTCTTTTCACCTAAGACATTACAATGTCACAACCCATTGAGATGTAACACGACAACGCTAAGGATAATACCCACTAATTTCTTTAAAAAGAATTAATTGATTAATTTTGTTAAATTTAAACATCAATAAAAAACATATGTTCAACTATATAATATCAAAAAGTGGGTCTCTTTAGTTCAAAAAATGAAAAAAAAAAAAGAGAGAAATATTATATACACTTTGGCCTCGTATTTTACGGACTTGAATTATACTTTTTTTTCCGTCTCAATTTTAGCCATTAATTTAAAACAAATACCTAATTTTTGGGTAGTAGAACGATACATTAATTGCTGATTAACAAGTTCAAAGATCAAAATGAGACTAATCCAATAATCTGAATATAATAAAAATAACCCTTAAAAAATACGAGGGATACTCATAGTTTATACCAAAAATTTGCACAAAATAATGTATTTCAAAATAAGGTGTAATTATAAAACTATGTTACATCATTCAGGAAAATTTTTGGTGTAAAAATTGAGTGTTCAAATTGTCCAAAACTAAAACAAATACCTAATTTTTGGCTAGTAGAACGATACATTAATAATTGCTGATTAGCAAGTTCAAAGATCAAAATGAGACTAATCTAATAATCTGAACATAATAAAAATAACCCTTAAAGAATACAAAGGATACTCATAGTTTATACCAAAAATTTGCACAAAATAATGTATCTCGAAATAAGGTATAATTATAAAACCATGTTACATCATTCAGTAAAATTTTTGGTATAAAAATTGAGTGTTCAAAAATTACTCTAAACCGTTCGTATCTATTTTATTAATATTATCTTTTTCTCATATTATTTGATATAAACAAAATTTTTGATGTAAAAATTGCGTGCTCTAAAATTACTCTAAACCTTTCATATCTATTTTATTAATATTATCTTTTTCTCATATTATTTGATATAAACAATGTATTCGATAGGATGAGAAAATGCAAGTAAAAAGAGGGACGAGAAGGTTAGTAGATGGATTCGGGGTAATGTTAGTTGTTTAGATAAAAATTAGTGAAGTGAGTAGACACTTGGTTTTGAATCTTAGTTAACTTTTCAATATTTGTTACTTAAATAAGATCGATTTAGTAGCAGTGTAACGACAGCTACAAGCTAGATGGGTATCTTATACTTACCCGTTTACTCCAANTCAAAAACTATTCCACTAAAGTACTGAAATTGTCTTGAATTGAATTGTGGATGAATTATTTGGCATGATCTTCCATTGCATAATGATTCTTTGCTCCACTTTTTGTACAATATTAGGATAACATAATTCAATTCTCATTATTTTCTTATTATTAATTTTTCTAACGATCATCCGTTAACATCTTTTTAATAATATTAATGTTGACACATGTAGGCCTAAAACTTATGATCAAATCTTGGAATTCACAAAAAGATGTTATTTTAGTAGACTTTATATTATCAACTATTGCTATGCATTTTAGCAAATATATTTTACTAAACAAGTATATTGATCTCTATTAACTCATTTTCAATTTAAATAAAGTCATATTTGAAAACATATATAGTTATAGCTAACTAAAGATTTAGAGTGAAGCTAAATTAATGTTTATGAAATTCTTTTCTTTTGACATATGTCAAATAATTTTAATTTATAATCCAATTCAGTGTATATTCCTATATCAGTTAACTTTTATTGACTAAGATAAGTCCAATTTTTCAAAGTCTGCTACAATATAAGTAAACTACTTATCTTTATTTATCAGGTTATTATAAAAAAAAAACTTGAGTTTTTTAATTTAGCAAAAAAAAAAAATCATGAGTTTTCAATTATATGAAAAAAAAACCTTGTCTTTATTTAATTTTAGCAAAAAAAAATTTAAGTTTTAAGTTATACCATATAAAACCTTTGGATTATAAAATTGAATTAAATTAGGCCCACGAAATTAGTTAAATAACTTATTTTTTCTAAATGTAAATTGTCATACGCGACTATGCAGTGCTATTTACATTCACAAGCAGACGAAATCTATTCCATTATATATTGCAAATGCTGACTTTTTTTAACTAAAATAAATTTTAAAAAATAGTTCAAAAGTATAAAATACTTAAGAAATAAAGTCATTTTTTAATCATATTATATATTCGTTAATTAAATATCTGTTTTGGAATCAATTTGATTGGATTTAAAAATCTCAACATTTTATTTGATATAATCAGATACTCAAGGTTTTTATTGCTAAAATTAAAAAAATTCAAAGTTTTATTTGATATAACGAAAAATTTAAGATTTTTTTTTTACAAAAATAAAAAAAAAAACTCAAGATTTTTTTGATAATAACCCTTTATTTATCTGCACTGTAAATTATATTTAATTAGCTGTAAATGACCTGTATTTATATCTTCAATGAATTTACATGGTAATCACATTAATATATTTTATACAATTAAATAGGCTATATTCAAACAATATTATGGACTAATAATAATTGAATAATATTTAATTATTTTATTAATATGAAAATGTTTTTCTATATAAAAGTGAATTAGTTTTATGAGCTTACTCCCAACAATATATATCTCATTTTCTATCTATTTTCTCTCCTTCCAAACTAGCATAAGAGTTAATTCCTATATCACTTTATTAACACTTCATCAATTCAAGTGGTTGACACTTTCCATAAACTGTCATAGTAAACATTTGAAATTAGATGTACTGTGAAAGGAAAATTTTAATGTAGCATTTTCTGAAGATGATACAATATCCGAATAGATAAACAGTTCAATTATCTAATAAAATCTTACAAAATGCGACAGTTCATAGACTTTCACTCTCGACAAGTCTTAAATGGGTGTAGCTGCCATTAGTGGTGTGTTGGTTTGCACTTTGCAGCTTTGCTTACTTGGTAGGGACAATTCGCTCTCTACCGTGGCCACAAGTTTGACATATGCCATTTTCAACTAGGACTTTAGCTTCAATTATTGATTTGTTTTTTCTTTTCTTCAACCTATAGCAAATCGTGGTATTGCTATTTTCTCCAAAATTGCATATGCATATGGTTTAATCAAGGATGTGGTTGAGTTGACTGGTTGATATGAATGGAAAAATACAAATTTGCATATGCATGGCTTCTTTTTGTCCATGCCAATTCCAAGAGCATTTCCTGTAAAGGTGATGTTTGATAAGTGGGAAAATGAAGAGGAAAGAAAGAGCAAGAGATAATAAAAAAAAAAAAAATAAGGGTAAATAAATTATATGGTTGGAAAGAAAAGAGTAGAGAAGAAAAAATGGAAAGGAAGGGAAGGAGAAGCTTTTATAACTAGTAAGGAAATTAAGTATACTAAACTACTCTTGCACAAGAATTTTCCATTTAGATTAATATTGCGTGAGGTGTGGTAGGCACTCTATCTCGGGTATTAGGCTAGAAGGAAATAAGCATTTAAAGTTAAAAACTTTAAGAAGATTGCCTACCACTTAAACTTATGAGTCTGTGACCTGAACCTTATACAGATCAATCTTTACCACAAGATCATTCCACTCGGTCATTTTCTTCTTACGTATTTTCTCTCTATTCAATTCTTTTTTTCCCTCCTATTTTTTTTTTTTCCCCCCTCTCTATTACCTTTCAGTCTCGTTAATATCATCCTACGCCCATAGGCTACATAATATTATGTTTATTTTTTTTATATAAAATTTTCCTTCTTATAATAATAATTTGCATACACTCTTTCAGTTTCTCTTTTTTTTGGGGGAAAAAATTGTATTCCCTAACCCCTCCTACCGAATTATGGGTTATATAGACTTTTGCCTTCCAAACCCTTTTTGGTTACATTCGTCCCCCATGTATAATTCATTTGTTATGAAATTGATCCTTTTGTTAAGTTCGGTGTATAATTTAACGGAAATGCTGACATATCAATTATTTTGTCTATTAATTAATTGAAAATAAAATAATTTTAGAGAAAATATAAAAATAAAACTAATTAAATTAAAAGTTATCTTTCTCTCTCTTTATCTCCTTTTTTTTTTGGGATCTCTCTGTCTCCTTACTCGTTCTCTCTTTCCCCGCTTCTGTAGGTGTTTCATTTGATGAAAAGTCTACGAAAGAGGAGAATCAATCATGTTGAGTGATGCATTTTTAATTTAATTAACAAAAAATTGATGGTACAACCAAGAACAATGAGTTATGAGATGGATCATCACTAACCACGTAGTACACAGGCTCTAAATCCCATAGAACTCAACGCAAAACCTCTAAATCTCATAGAACTCAACACAAAACGTCATAGTTCATGAAAATCAATTTTTCTGAAGAATGGTGCTAGGAATCCACCTAGTTTACCAATTTTTTTTTAATACAACCTAACATAGCAAATGAACAAATTTTATACTTAAAAAAATGGAATATGAGGTGGGCTGTTTAATATTATTCTTTCACTTGAATCCCTCAAAATTCCACACTAATTTCCATAATTTAAAAATAAAAAGAAAGTTAGGATTCATTTTTAGCACAACACTCAAATGATATTACATAAAAAAGGAAAATTTGAAATCTGAAATTCAAAAACAAAATTAAACTAAACAAAGATAACATCATCAACCAAATGAAACAAAGATTTGAATCTAAAACACCAATCGAACTATCAAATCTGATTAAAATGCCACAATCAAATCTGATTAAATTGGATCTACCATAACCAAGACTAGCTTGAGAACTTTGGGTACTTGGGGTTTTTTCGAATTCTCAGTTTCTCACCCTTGGGGAGTTTCCATGCCTCGGAGCAGGACATGATTTGGGTTGAATTGTAGATCTCTTAACAAGGGTAAAAGAGAGAGATAACAATTTGTAATTTAAGCCTTTTTTTCCTCTAAAAAATCTTAATTCAATTTAATTTTTATAAATAATAAATTAATAGAGAAAATATCATAAAATAGCTGACACGTCAACATTTCTGTCAAATTATATACGGAAGTTGACTAAAGGACCAATTTCACAATAAATAAATTATACACGGGGGACAAATGCAACAAAAAATAGTTTGGTGGCCAAAAGTCTACATAGCTTATAATTCGGGGAAAAAAATTACAATGTACTTTTTTTTTTTTGGCGTGGATGAAAATTTCAATATAACTATACAAAATAAGTCAAGTAATTATAATTGGGCAACCAACTAGAGGCTCAGAGAACAAAAATGGTAAATGACAGTGTTACTGTTAGGTCCATGTATTTCAAATCATAACTAGAAAAAAGATGGTTCATTGATGTTATTTTATTTTTAAATAATCTTTTTTGCAGACACTTCTGTTGCGTACACAACAAATAGCACATGAGGTGTCTCAAACATGCATTCCTGAATTCTGACTTCTTTTTTTCCCTTTTTNGTTATATATTAAAAAAAATGTAGCAATAAAACTTTGAATTTTTGGTTTTATCGAGTAAAAACCTTATGATTTCGAAATCTAGTTGAATTGGACTAAATAATCATTTGATCAAATTTGATAATATGTAATAAGATCAAGAAATGAATTCATCGAAATGAAATCATTTTTTAGTTATTTTATACAAAGTGACAGAAAATTTATTGGTATATATTCCAGATTATTGGTGTCTCCTAAGTAAAGTAATATGAAAATATCCATAAAAATAAAAAATTAAAAGAAAAAGAAAGCAAAAGGAGGAACTGCATCTTAAGAATGTCAACATCACAAAGAAGAAAGACATTTTGTGATGAACATCATGGATAATGACTATTGAATCTAATGAAACCTAAGTGGTTGAAGGTATGAATGAAACAACTAATAATTAAGTTAGTTGATGAACAATCACTTGGATATATTTTTTATACTTCATCTTCAAATTTTCGGAAAAAAACAATAACCATTTTTTTATGGGATAGATTAAATTAATTTTGGAAATGACAATAGTCCCACACTTTGTGCCTACACAAAAAATTATAAAAGAATGACATTTTGTATTCATTAGAATAAGTAATGTGATTAATATCTATTTAAAATAATATGGAGAATATCAATAGTCCAATACTTTATTATTTTTTTCTATTTAAATGTCGATTTGTACACACAATTTTAGTCTCAAGATTTGCATTGCATAAAAAAAATTTAAAATGTCCATTATTTTCATTTCAGATTCTGAAGACGAATCCAAACATTCTATTGCTTTGAATTCTACTGCAAGAAAGCATTTAGAAGAAGACATGAATAAAGAAGTAAATTCACCGGCAAAACGTTTGAAAATTAAGGATGGTCATACGGATTCCGAAAAAAAAGATATGCCTTATAGTGACAAAGAAAAAAAGATACGTGTTGCTTATGAGATAGTTGAAGCCAAAGTGGATGCTGAGGTTGCAAAATACAATTCTCAAGTCCTAAAAGACTTTGAGAAAGAGAACTTGGACGAAATTATGCTCAAGAACGAGGAACACTCCGAGATGGTTGCCAAAAAAGATAGGTTTCTTGGTGCATGAATTGATAACATTATGAAAGTTGGTAACATTATGAAAGTTGGTATGGCAATGCAAAATTTGGAGAAACTTGTCAAGGGAATGTACGAACTAGGTCACTTTGACAATTGAGGACTACATTTAGAATGGATTTTTTTTTTTTTTTTTTTCTGTTGGAGTCTTTTTTCCTTTTAATTTCTTAAGCCTATGTTTGTGCTACGAAACATTATGTTTTAGTTTCATTTTCAGATTTTGTTATGTTTGCCTTTTGTTTTCTTAGGTCTATGTTAGTATTATGAAACATTATGTTTCAGTTTCATTGTCGGGTTTTGTTATATAAGTTTGAATTATAACTAAGGGAATCAATGAAATCGTTTATAATAATATTCTGTTTCAGCTTAAGTTTTGGGTTTTGTTTATTGTTTATCCTATAGTCTGTATATATACGTAGATTTATTTTTCATTTAAATCTTTATAATTCCAATGTCGTTTTCTTTCTTTTTTCCTATTATTTGTACTTCATCCCATAAAGTGTGGGACTATTGATATTTTCAAAATCAATTTAACGCATCTAATATTCTCCTATTAATCTCATTTAAAATTTCAGTATCATAATTGTCGGGTTTTCTTTTTTATTTTTTTAGTTATATTAATAATTGTCTAATAGAAAATATAGAAAAGTTAATTGATCTAAAAACTAGCCTTTTTTCATAAGTGTTAACAAAAAAGATGAAAATACAAATAAAATTTTGTCGTTGAAAATAAATTATCTTTATAATAGCTTATCTATCGTATAGTGATCAATTAATATTTTTTGTATAAAAAATCTAAAAAAATAAAATTTAAAAAGAAAGATTAAGATTAAGTAATTGAAAGCCCTTATAAAATTTTGCCTAAAGCCTTTAATTGTGTTGAGATGGCTGTGCTTAAAGTCCTGTTTTTTTTTCCCCCTTTTTGTTCGAATTTTAAGTATGCGACTATTGCAGAATCTATTGGATTAAAACGAAGTGGTTGTTCCCTTTTTTCTATTTAAATCTTTATTTTTTTAGTGATCCATATAATTCTTTATAAAAAAAACGCATGGGTTCTTACTTTTATAATATTTTCCGAGTTAAATCTCAATAATTCCAATGTCATTTTTTGGACAGATAATAAATTAAAGGATTGTTCATATTCTCCATATATAATTGTCATTTTTACATGTTAGAGTTGAGGACTTAGAATGTAGTCTTTTGTCCTTCTTTTCTTTTTTTTTTTTTTTCTTTTTTTTTCACAATCACGGTTCAGGGTTTAGAATGTAGTCTTTGTCTTAAATATATTGTGCATACTTTTAAGTATGAGAATATTAACATTCCTAAAACCAATTAAAAGGAAGAAAACTAATAAATTGCTTGATATTCTCCATGTTTTTTTTAATGTAGTCATTTGAGTATTAGGATTTTCCAATGATTTTTTTAGTGATAATCATTCCTTTTTTGAAATTTTAAGAGATATAGACTAATGTCAAATTGCAAAAATTGTGGAAAAAACGAGATTTAGTATTTAAAACAATATCATAGATTAAAGAAAAACATTTTTCATTAAAATACTTAAAATAACATCATTTTTTTAAGTAAATAAAACAACACTACTTTAACGGCAAGCCAGGAAAAGAAAAGAAAAAAACAAAGAATGACATAAACACTAATTAAATAATACCTTACAACAAAACACCTATCAAGACAATATCTAATAAGTTTTCCTAGGTGAATCTCCTCGTAACATTTAGAATTTTGTTCATATTTGTCATAGCTTCTTCAATCTTCTTCTCCTCCACCTCCCACAATTCGTTGATAGATTTTAGAAATATGTGTTACTGTTGCAAGGTCTTCAGTTAGAACTCTGTTACCTTCTTCGTCAGCTCTCTTAAGCAAAAGTTTCATGATGTTGTAAAATTCTTGACTAGGATCAGGAGAAGAGTCTTGGGGCACATCCTTGCTTTGAAGATTTGGAGGAGACGAAGATATTTTTTTTTCATTTGATTCTGATAAGGATAAGAAAATTATTTGAATATGTGGTGATATGATAAAGAAGATATGCCATGATATATGTGAGAAGAAAAACTAAAGAATGTCACTTAGGTTTCCAGTAGATAGAATTAATTATATTAATTGTTAAACAACTCCCAATGAGAAGATACATATTTTTTTTTTTTTTGGCTCTGGAGAAGATACATATCTTAATTGACTTCCTAATTATGGTTTTTACGCAACTCCCAAAAAAATAGCAATTTAATTTTTCATTACAAACTTTTTGATAATGATCTATTGCAATAAAAATAGCAATTTAATTTTTACAATTCAATTAAATGGAAGACAAATTAATATGGAAAAAATAGAATTAATTTAATAACCTATAATTAATAGGTCAAAGTTTTTCTCACCTAGTAGAATTATGCTTGTTATTAAGGTATACTATATTCACTTCATTTAAAATATTAAAAAAACCTAATGAACACGAATTGGTGGGCTATAATTAATGGTATGGATAATAATAATAATAATAAATAAAAATAAATGAGTCAAATAAGAAATCCGTGCTGGAGTTTCATAATCAAATAGTTAGTGCTAAATAAACAATAATAAATAAATATTAAATTCATAATGTATAAGTTCTCAAGGTAAAAATATTTAAATACACAAACAGAATTATCAAACGTGTAGTGCCATGCTTGGACAATAACTTTATTTCCTAATTCTCTTATTCTATATCAAAGACGAATAACTACTCTCTTGATAAAAAAAACAATTGGTCTGATTCAAATTGTCATACTAATAGAGTTTCTTAATTAAGAAAGAGCGATTATTCTAATTAGACACTTATGATAGTAGGGTTTCTTGATGAACAACAATCGATCCAATTCAATGTGTCATACCAAAGGTTTTCTTAATAAAGAATGAGTAATTATATTCTAAGTGTCATGTTAACAAGGTTTTTTAATGAACAAACGACGAATTTGATTCGATGTATCATACTAAAATAGTTTCTTAATAAAGAATGTTTGATCTAGTGATACACTTATGATAGTAGAGTTTCTTGATAAACACTGATCGATCCAATTTGAAGTATCATACTAATAGGATTTCTTAATGAACAATGATCGATCTAATTCGATGTATCACACAAAAAGATTTTTTAATAAAGAATGACTAATCCAATTCGAAATGTCATACTAATAGGGTTTCTTAATAAAAAAATTACCGATCTTGTTCGAAGTGTTATGCTACAAAGATTTATTAATGAATAACGATCGACCATATTCGATGTTAGTCTAATGTAATTCTCATATACGCTTCTTTTCTCTAGGATGGTGTTTCTTATATCTTACCTTATGTACTGTGTTGATCTTAATAATGGGATATATTTTCTC
Organism: Parasponia andersonii; assembly: GCA_002914805.1. NCBI lineage: Eukaryota > Viridiplantae > Streptophyta > Magnoliopsida > Rosales > Cannabaceae > Trema > Trema andersonii. Next base: position 441,712 of record JXTB01000146.1, read on the forward strand.
TTTCCTTATGATCACAAGTGTCAAATGTCTACCCATGGTAATAGGAATAGAATGAGAGTGAGAATAGAATAGAAAAAGAAATTGATTGAGTTGTTTGATTGATATGTTAGAATCAATATCTGAATGAGGATTACTATATTTGGTTTATTATGGAATAGAATGTAATTAACGTTATATAGACGAAAATACCCCTACTATTAGAAAATTGGTACAAATGTTAAATTAGTACAAAAATTGATTCATTTATTTATTTATGTATTTTTTGCATTAGAAATTTTTTTAAAAAAAATAACAATTTTAAAGATAGATATATCATTTTTGTACTTTTTTATTATTATAAATTATAGTAAAAATTATATATTTATATATAGTATATGAGTGTGAAGTGGCACTACCCAGTTATTTATTTTCAGAATCAAAATAACATATCAGGCCATGCACGACCTGATGTGTTATTCAGGATTCTGAAAATAACACAGAATTAAAATAACACATCAGGCTGTACACGACCTAATGTATTATTTTTATAATCCTGAATAATACATCAGGCCATGTACGGTCTGATATGTTATTTTTAGAAAATATTTTTTATTTTGTGAGAAATTAATATTACTCTTTATAATATATAATATTAATTTTGTGAATATATAATATTAATTTCTCATAAAATAAGGGTAATTTGGGACATATATGAGTTAGGTTGGAATGGAATGGTCTTTCAACTCATTTGATTTAGGAATCCTAATTTATTTAAGTAGATGAATGGTAATTACTATAAAAATTTGCTTTCAAGTCTTAAAACTCAAACCAAATAATTGAATTAACTTTCTTTAGGAATAAAAATTCTATTCCAATGTTCATTCAACCCAACCATTTGCCAACTGAGTTTCTAGTTAGTTATTAACGATGGTTTTATAAATGTGGGACCTGTTTAAATATGGAACCTCTATTAGCAATTTCACGCATTATTTTAATCTTAAGTAATAGAGCAATGCTATAGGACACCAGTGGTGCCCAATATCACAATGACATATTTATCTGTCACTGAATGATTTAATTAATAAACTGGGTCTCATGTGGGCTCTACCTCAATTATAATTATGATTAGCCAATGACAGACTAAAACATCATTGTGGTGCTGGTGCCCTATAGTATTATTCTAAGTAATATGTTAAGTTTTTGGCATCTGTATTATTTTACAGCTTAATAAAATTATAATTTTATATTGTGTAATTGAATATAAACTAGGACCCACCCTACCCAACATAATTATTTTAGTTTATTTTTATTTAATGTTTTTTTTAAAAAAGGCAAGGAAATATGATATGACCACCATTTATTTTTTTTTAAAAAAATTCTTTTTCAAATTTTGCATAAATAAGTTATAATAATTTTGCATAAAGTCTTTGGAATAGTAATAGTCTTCAAATTTAATATGTCACCTAAAAAAGACGTATAGTCTTTTATTTGTTTCTAGAAGAAAGACATTCCTTCTTTTTGACCATTAATTGAGCCTGACTTATTTTTGTTCTTTTCTTTTTTTGCATAGAGACTTTTTTGTTTTTATTTCTATCTATGATGGCTATGTATATACTTGAGTAGCTCGAGAATAAGAATAGTCTAAAAAATCTTTAGCTATTTAATATGATAATTTTTAAGACCTATCATAAATAGAGATAACAAAACCTCAAGAATAAGAATGGTCAAAACTGTGATTAAACTATAGGATTTTTCTTGGTTTTCAAGGCTCATTTATTATTATTTTTTCCTCTTCATTTGAACAACCAATGAGATATACAAGCAATAATAAGAGTGCATGAAGAAGAGGACAGAACCATATATATGAACAAAACTATTTTCACTGGTTGTTTAATGTCCACGTTCATTCAGAATGGTCAGTTCTTCTACATCGATGATGACGGTCGAAGAAATTATTGAAGACATAGTAAACTTCTACAAAGATGGTGAAAATTTTCTTAAGTCCATGAGCTCAAATTCTGAGCAATTTTATGAAGATTTGACTGACATGGAGAATAATCATAGAGAGAGGAGCACGATGTTGAAAATGCCAACAAAGAATGGATTGCTTAAGAAGTTCCCATTTGGAATACTTTGTTGATTTTCTTGGGTATTGATAAAGAGATGGAGAAGATAGATGAGTCCAATATGATTGGTAAGGAGTTTATTTCGATGGAAGAAGCTGAGAAATTTTATGAATTATATACTAAATTACTTGGTTTTAGCATCAGAAAAAAATTGAGAAGAAAAAATAAGAAAGGTGATATAACAACTAGAAGCTAGGTCTGTTCAAATGAATATTTTAGAGAAGAAAAGTATTTAAATATTGAAAACCACCAAAGAGAGCCATGATATCTGACAAGAGTTGGTTGTAGGGCTGCCTTTAGAGTAATCACGAATAAGGAGATTGGTACTTAGTTTGTCAAGTGTTTTAGGCCTCATCATAACCATGCCATAACTTTATCTCACCAAAAACCGTTTCTTACATCTAATAGAAAGTCAACTGAATCTATTAGAGAGGTTGCAATATTGATGAAGAGGGGTGGGATAAAAACTTATCATATTTAGCAGTATTTAGTAGAGATACATGGAGGTTGGGAGTATATAGGATATCTAAAACCTGACTTGTATAAGGGCATGGGAAGGAAATATGAAATTTGGACTGATTGTGATACATCCACTACCATGGGTTATCTTGAATCAAAGAGCGGTCCGGACCCCGAATTCTTCCACAAGTATGATATTGACGAAGAGAACAGGTTAACAAATTTATTTTGGGCTGATAAGGAAATGAAAGTAGACTATGAGTTGTTTGGTGATTGTTTAGCTTTTGATTCTACCTATAAAACAAACAGGTACAATGTATATTTAAATTGAGATTTTTTGCATTTTTTTTGAATTTTAATCACTTGTTTTTAAAGTGACAAAATTGTTGTTTTCATGTGCTGACAAGTATGGGAAACCCTTGGTTATTCTGGTGGGGACTAATAACCATAATAGAACTTGTATATTTGGCTTTGCTCTACTTCAAAATGAGACATGGGAAAATTATACATGGGTTCTTGAAACATTTTTGGAATGTATGGATAGTAAGAAGCCGAATACAGTATTGACTAATGGTTGTCGGTCTATGAACAAAGTACTTGAAGAGATAATGCCTGAAGTGGTTCATCGAATATGTTCATGGCATATCTTAAAAAATTCCATTCATCATATACATAAACATGGATTCACCAAAGATTTCAAGAAACTAATATTCAAGTTATATTCTCTCGAACAATTTTATAGCTTTACTAAGTTCATTTTCACTGGAGAATTAATCTAATTCCATCTTAATTTAGGTACTACTCTGACATAGAATAGGAGGAGAATTGGATCAAACTGAAAGAGACTTATGACTTATCGGACAATATATAGTTGGAAGCATAATATTTGACAAGACATATGTAGGTGAATGCATATTTACGTGGTCATTATTTTAGTGGGGCTAGAGCAATGGGAAAATGTGAGTCTATGAATGCATTCATTAAAAAAGATTTAGAAAAGGATTTACCGTTGTGGATGTTCTTGAGGCATTGTAACAATGGTTTAGCTATTTTATGTTACAATGATATGCTAGAAATCTATAAGACGACAATGATAGAACCATTGCTAAACCAGACTAACATGCCAATTGTTGAGGAACAGGCCGCACCAATCTTTATGAGGGAAATCTTTAACCTAGTGAAGGCTGAGATAAGACACGCTGATAGGTATGTTCTTTTGAACTCTGAGAGTATACCAGATTATGATGTTTACTTGGTATCAAAGTACATTAGTAAGAATCCAATATGTAAGGTTTTTTATTCCCATAATTTGAAGACGTCAGATGTGATTGCTATTGGTTCGAGACTAAAGGAATACCATGTAGGTATATTTTTGCAACTATGAAGCATTCACACAAAGCTAATTTCCCACTTTGTCTTGTCAAATCTCATTGGCTGAAAGATGCAAAGGATATTGATCCCATATCAATTGGTAAAGAGAGGAGTTGCCAACATCCAAATGTAGTTGAAAATACAAGGTATGGTGGAATAAATACTCAAATTAGTTTGGTTGCATACTATGCTAACAAATCTCGAGATGCATTCCATAAGAATTGACAAAGGTAGTGGACCTTGGTAGTGGACTTTCAAAAATTGACAAAGGATAAAGGAGATGATCCTCAGAATAAAGACATTCAACTTCCATTTGAAATTAATGATCCAATACCTGAAGCAACTAAGGGTAGACCCATTTAGTCGAAGGGCTCTCAGTCTGTGTTCCCTCAAGGCAATAGTAAAAGAAAGGCAAAGGATAAGCCTAGGATTTGCAAAACATAGATAGGAACCGGGCATGATTCAAGAAACTGCCCAAATATGAAGGATGATGTCGGAGAAAAAGGGTCAATACGTCAAAAGAATTAAAGACATATATTTTATAAATTCTGTTTTGTTCGTTTTTTGAATTTGATCAAGTACACTAGATTTAATTTTAATATTAATGTTTTATTTTTCAGTAGCTTAATAGTATAATTTAGAATCATTTGCTACAAGAAAAATAGCTATTCACAACAAGCAAATGACAAAGCATGTTATGAATAGTCCAAACAAATTTTCTATTTTATTTATTTTTCTTTTCTGTGCTTTCTTCTTCCACTAAGAAATCTTATTTTTCCACTTTTTTTCTAATAGGAAAAAAATCATTCATATTCTTTGCACAATTTGGTTAGATATTATATGAGTTATCATATATCATAAAGAAATTTTTTCGAGGTACATATTAAGAAAGATTTGATAGCAGATTTAAAATGATTTATAGTTCGGACTATATGTATTGAAATTATAGGGATTTACTTGAGAAAAGTACATTTTATGAATGTATATATCATAATTACTACCGTTTTGCTCTTAATTTTAGTTTTTACACAATACATAATGTTTCTAGGTTGGTGTAATTAAGTTTGGGGGAATTTCTCTGGAGTTGTGCTAAAAATTAAAAAAAAGGTCAAAATCGAAGTTGGGTAGATTAAATAGTGCCTTAGCAACAAGTTTTAAGCACTGGAGTGCTCAAAAATGATGATACCAACTACACAAACAGAGGAGATGGCGTCCCGGTGCCATCATTATGGCGCTTAGGCACAAAAAAAAAAGCCGTGGCACCGGGGTGCTACTTAAGTAGCACCAGGGCGCCACTACGGCTGTTGTTCCTTAAGACTCATTCCTCTTAAAAGAAAAATGCCAACTAAGACTTCATCTTCAACCTCTTATGATAAGTCATTGTTTGTAAATGCTGCCGCTGAGGAGAGGTATCGTGCTTCTCTTGTTCCTAAATCATGTATACAAGAGAAAGGATTTGTCAATCTTAGAGAGTTGATTGACACAATGATTGAAACACACCAGTGGCAAGATTTTGCAAAGTATCCTCAAGGAGGGGTAGTGGCTATGGTGGCAGAATTTTATGCTAATGCCAAAGAGCACAAGGATTATAAAGCCTATGTTCATGGGAAGTGGGTACCCTTTGATCGCTCATCCATCAATCGATATTGTCACTTGCCCGACATAGAGAATGATGGATATTCGCAACTACTTGAACAGGGTGTTGATCCTAATAAGTTGATTCGTTTCATGGCTACACTTGACACAGAGTGGAAAAAGTCAGCAACTGGTGTTGTCAATTTTTCTTCTTCTGGATTGAAATACGAAATTAAGGCATGGCACTATTTCATCTCTGCCAAGTTATTACCTACTACTAATTATAGCGAAGTCACTAAGGAGCGAGCTATACTTAATTATGCGATTTTTAAGGGTCACTCTATTGATGTGGGCAAGATAATCCACAGGTCCATCATGACTACACTTCGGGGAACTACGTCTGGTGGCCTTGGGCATTCTTCATTGACCTATGATCTGTGCTTTCAAGCGGATATTGCTATCACTTCTAATGAAATTGTTTTTCAACCTACCACACCACTCACACGTGAGCGTATCTCCAAATACCATAAAAATCCAGCTCGTCCTAGCACCGCAGCGCTAGACCAAGGAGCAAATTCTTCCAATCTGCCTCCTCCACCATCTGTGCCTGCTATTGCTTCTGGGGATCTTTCTGGTCAAGTTCATGACCTGACAGAGCAACTATCTCAAATGCGGCAGATCATAAAAGAGCATGGCCAACGACAAGGTTCTTTTGAGCAGAAATTTGATCAGTTTATGACTCACCATTACCAGTAGTTTGAATACCAAGTTCAATTCAATAATGCACTAGCAACAATGTTCATGAACTCTATAAGCTCGGGCGGCGTGACTTTTTCTCCACCTCCGGTGTTTCCATCCTTTCAGCCTACTCTACCTCTTGCTACCCAAGAACATGTTGATGATGTTGAAGACTATTAATGGTCTTTGATCAGGGAACATGTACAAGGAGATGGACGACAAAATTATTAATAAAATGATCAAGACATAAGAGAATATGTACAAGGAGATGGTTTTTGGGCTTTAATCTGAGTTTGTAAATTGATTTCTTTGATTTGTGAATTTTAGGTGCTGGTCCAGTGGATAAATATGCACCAATGAACTCGATTCTAGAAGATAATCATTTTATAATATGATAAAAAAAAATTATAAAATTACCAAATTTTAATAATGATTCCAAAAATGCATTAAAAGTTCAACATTTCTAAGAGTAGCCAAGCACAAACATTCATTAATGAAAAATAACTAGAATCCATAGACACACAAACAACTTTAACAATTAATTTTAATAAGTTCGCCTAATGAAGTATAAGATAGTATGTCATACCACTATGATTTTTCGCTTAAATGGAAGTTTTGGACATCCTTCAACAATTTCTCTCTATGCTTGTTGTAGTTAGAACATGCCAACCAACAAGCTATGGCACACCTTTCTTCATTCGAATCAAACTGAGTACGAGAAAAAAATACAAAATTAACATAATGTTAAAAGAATTGAATAATAATAGAAAAGTTTTAAAAAGACTAACCACAAAAGAATGTGAGTCAATCTTACAGCCACTAAGCATAAACAACATAACAAATACTCTACAGTCAAATATGTTAGGCTGCTTTGGGACATGAGTAGCACGAATAATGTGAAAACTAGCAATGTTGAAATTGTCAGTTTCTTTTTAATCTGATTCTCCAAGCCCAAATCAAGATTACGATGCTATAATTCCATGCATCATACAACAAATTAGAATTACTAAAAATAATAGAGAAAAGAGAAAACTACGATAGAATTTGAAAAAAAAAATTGCTCTAAAATACTTACGATTTGCTAAATCCTCGATGAGTAAAATATCAGATTATCCACACTAGCAAGTGAGTCCCAAACTTCAACTATTTTCTTACACACCAATACTCGCGAAAGAAAATAGTGTCTCAATACTAATATAGGAATGAAATATAAAAAATTTGATCTTATTTATTAGGTTTCAAAAAAAAATTATAATAAGTAAAATAAACAAGAATAATTTCATACCTCATCGTATACATCAAAAGAACCCTTAAACATTTCATAGTATTACATATTCCTCCAATGTTGGTAAAGGGTAAAAGACTAAAGGGTAATGTATCATCCTACATAATCCAATATTTATACTTTTAGATCACTTTTATTAAATCTTATTATTGATAAAATATAACACTCACAGTTATCCTTGCTGGAAGATGCCATCTTCTAGGTATTCTACAAGTCTTGATCCTCTCATCATTGGTTAAGAATGTAGATACCATAGTAACAAACTATATATTAACAAAAACAATATTAATAAATGAACAAAGAATACAATCAACTAACACATTGTGCAGAATGTAAGTATAAGTTGTACCATAATTTCTACTTCCTCCCCAGGGCCGAGGTAGCGAAAATCAGACCGTAGAAGATGAATAGTATCACTATCTACTATTAGCTGCCTATACATCAAAAGTGTAAAATAATACATATACAAAGAAAAAAAATTTCATAACAAGAAAAATATTAAAGTTTACAACACTTACTGTTGACTAACGGACTTTGAGAATATATTCCAATACCTCCCTATCCTTTGGCCCTAATGTGTTTTTCAGTTTAAATTGTTCAAATAAAACTTGATTTCTCTAGAAGAACTTGTACGAATCAAACCATATCTTCTTGATGAATTATTCTCCTCTTTTACACATAAGTGTTCCTCGTATCCCAAACCAATTTTACGTTTAAATTTTTTATTTTCAACAAGTTGCTCTAAGGTTTTCTCAAAGTGACGTCCATTCGAATTTGATGTCATAAACCTTTTAATTTCGACCATTTCCTTTTTTACATGGTCAAGCTCACATTCAATGCGATTCCTCGACTCCGTTTGATCTTCCTCCATTTAGTTTCTATTGCATAGGAGAATTTATTGGTCACAATAAATTTAATAAAATCTTTTAAGTAAAAATGTTCAAAGAAATTAAGGGCATATTGGTTCCGTATTTGGATCGAATTTTATGATTTAAAAACATTTAAGACCACAACTGTTTGGATCTTTCTATTTGATACTTACTTAAAATATTGGTAAAGGGAGAGGTAAAGATGTAGGTGAGGGAGGTTCTTGCAAATAACTTTTTACGGGTTTTAGACCATTAATAAAGCTGACAGTGAGAATAATGAAAAATGAGATGAATATTAAATACTACATGATAATTTATTAACATTAAAAACATATAATGTTATTATAGTAGTACAATAACGTAGTACTATTTTGGAAAAAAAAACAAATAGTAATATTTAACTGATAATTCTATAATAATATAGCATAAGATAATGTATTTACTCAAAAAAAATTACAAAAAATATAATAATAGAATAATAACGATAAAAACAGTGCTTAAAAAATCAACTTAAAGGTTCAGCTTAATTATTAAAAAACATTTAAAAAGAAATTATTTACCTCCCTCTGCCAGGTTCAGCTTAAATTTGTTGCCTTTATTTTGTTCGACTACATGACCGTCCAACACTCATAAATGATAGGTGTACATAATCTTGCCATATACATATATATATATATATATTTCATAAATATTCATGTCAATTGTTTAAAGATATTTTAATTGATTCCAGAAACAACAAAGTGAATATGACAAATAATATTCTGTTCTCAAAACTGAAAAAGGTCCTGTCAGAAAAATAGTAATATTACTCAAATTCAATAGTTGATACATTCGCAAGTTGGATAGGGATAGTAAGTAATTGTCAGTTTGTCACCTTACACCGTTAACAAATTTCAAAACACTAAACCCACGACCTACTGTGGCCAAGACTTTGTTATTAGAACAAGAGGCCTTCCTCTCCCTCCCCGTTAATTTGTAATATAAAAAAAGAAAAAAAATTCAAAACACTAAAGTTGAAAAATAATAATATATTTTATCTCAAAGAAATGATTATATATTTCTCCATTTTACTTCGTGATGTGGTAATGACAATCCTATCTCTGTTTTCAGAAAATAATAATAATAATAATAATTAAAATTCTAGCTAGAAAACGATATAACCTTATACTAATACTGTTTCTTTGTTAGAGATAAACATTATAATCATATTTGCTATATTTGAAAGCACTTAAAAAATATACGGAGTAGAAAGATTGAACAGAATTATTGTGGGCGTCGTTTTTGCTTGTATTGAAATTTGGTAATAAAAATCTTTTTCATTCCCGCTTTATTGATATTTTAATAGTATAATGATCAAATGTGGTTTGACTTATGCTATTTATATAGCATGGTAATTAAATGGTGAGCGGATGATATATAAATATGATATGGAGGTGGTGATGATAAAGATGTTGTCTTTTTTAAAAAAAAAAAATAGAGAAGAAAAAACCAGAAGGGGGTATTATTAAACAATAAGTCACACTAGGAAAAAAAACAAAACTATTAGTCATTATCATGCTAAAGATTATTATAAGATAGGAACAGTACCAGAGTGATTATATAGCAGTAATGTTGTGTTTGTAATTATCTAGAATCATATAATACTCAACGGCACCACATGACACGTGAGTTTGTTATAGTATTATATCTTACTTAATAACATACGATGTGTCAATCTATTACTGATTAATTATAATTATATTTTAAGTGAAATTCATACGAGATTTAATTTATTAATTAAAATTATCTAGTAACAATTATAATGTTAGAGACTATTAGTATCTATGACATTACTTTTATAAAAAAAATATATTACGGTATAGAATGTACAAATTTGATAAATTTTAGGAAGTCTAATTAAAATAAGAGAAATGCCTACTACATCCATAGTAATATTTTTTTTTGCTTATGATAAAATTTCACCATAATTTTTTTAGGGAAAAAATTCACAATCATAAAAGATTAAAACCGACTATTTTTCAAACGTTTTCTTTATATATATATATAGGGCCACCAATCCAGTAGGTATTTTTTTTTTTTTAACCTATGGATATGTATCAATTTGGTCAATAAAAACTTAGCATGTATATTTTTTTATTATAAAAAGTAAGAGAGAGAAAGAGCATTAATAATGCACGTCTTTTCATACACTTCATTATAGCTATTGGATNTAAACTACTAAATGAATCAATATGCTACCCCAAACTATTTAGTTCACGGATTAAAAACTGAATAATGCAAAATTAAAATTGAGATTTAAAAAAAAAAACATAATTCAGAGGCTAAAACTTAACCAACAAATACAATCTTCAAACAGACATTAGAAAATTTAATAACAAAACCGAATTTTTTAAAAAAAAAACATAATTTTGGATAGCAAATTAATATATTTTTAAGTTTACGAACTAAATTGATACTAAACCTATAGGTCCGGGTGAAAAAATGAAAATATTTTTCCCTATTAATTTTGTGATGTTTTACATTTTGCATTTGTAGCTGACAAAATAATACGACGTCGTAGGGGATATTGTAATCAGCTAAAGATACCTCGAGTGTCAGATATTGTTTGGCTGTTAGCCAGAAAAGTAGACAGCTCAGCAAAACGGGTAAAAGCAGAGTAACACCAACACGGCACCGAAATGGCGCAAAAGGTCAGAGACATTAAATATTATATATAATTTTAAAAAAAATTACTCAAAGAAAAGAAAAGAAATAAAAAAGCGCGTCAATTCAATTCATTTCATTTCATTCACTTCATAAAGGAGAAGGGAGTGGCATCTCCCGTAATATTCAAAAAGAAGAGACCCATTTGTGTAAAACACAATAAAGCCATATGTGTATAAATTGGGAAATGAATAACTGACGTGAAATGATATATATAATATTAGGTATTATTAGCTAAGCTAGACGAGAATCCCAAACCCTGTTGTCGTCCCTGTCATCTGCTCTGCTCTCTTGTCTGTAAGTTCCACCTACACACACACAAACCTCTCTCTTTCGCTCTCTACATCAATCTGTTTGCTTTGCTTTGCTTGACAGTTTTTTTTTTTTTTTTTTTTTTTTTTCTTTGAAGAATTTGAAAAAACAAGCTCTTGCGCATATATCTATCTATCTGTCTCTAATGGAGGATCGTAAGGAGGTTCGTCAGTTCGTCTTTCTCTCTCCGTTTCATCCTAGCTTTATATGTATATGTATTATGTATAGTTAGCTTTATATGTGTATATATGTATTTCTTTGTGTTAGTGGGGGGGTTTTTTTTTTTTTTTTTGAGTGAATAAGTAGTGATTCATTGATGATCGTCTTGACTTTATAATAGAGATTGGAGTTGGTTTCGTGGAGTGCGATTGAATGTTTGGTTAAACTGGTTAATGGCTGGTCCAGTACACTACACAAGATTCCATATAGAGTGTCCTTTTTTCAGTCTTTCCTATGTATTATGATATATTGTCTGGATATTCCAACCAAGCTTCAAATTACCAATAAAAAAAATCAAAAAGAAAAAAAAAAAGATGAAGCATGAAATTCTATATTTTATTTTTTTATTTTGGGTTTTAATTTTATCTGATTTCGAGTTAATTGAAGATTTACCATATATATATATATATCTATGGTTTGATTAACACATGGGTTTCATGTTTTGCTTAAAAAATTTACTTAATTTACTGATGGGCCTAAATCAAAAGTGTTTTTGAGATCTATTTACCATCTCCTTCATATTACTCGTCAATTTTGCTCGCTTTATCATTTGGTCTGAGGAAAATAGGATTCCTTTGCTTTTTTTAATTTTTAGTCAGAGAAATAATCATTCAACTGTTTCTGAGGTGAGAAACAGTCAAAACTGTCTCATTGTCTCCTTTTTGATCTTTATACAAGGTGGATAATAATTAAATTATATGGACCATTCAAATATAATGAGGCCACTTTTCAAAAGCAGAGAAAATAACAGTAAAAGCAGCCTTTGAAGAAAATTGCATGATATTAAAGCTCATTTCTCCGTTCACTTCTTGAACTAGACGGACTACTGGAGCTTTGATTACTTTTCCTTTCTCAGTTTGCCAAAAGGGTCACTCGTGGATTAGGTGGCAGTTTAACTTGGTGATTTGACGAAGTATATAATTGAGTAGATAGAGACTAAGATAGACAAAATGGGCGGCTGCTTCCGCTTCTTAACGGGAAGGTAGCCGTATGAATTTGAGCGAGCGGTTGACTCTGAATTTTACTTTTACTAATCTTTTTTTTTTACCTCTTCCAGTGTATTTTGTGCATTGAATTGTTAAACTATATGTAATTTTATAAACCGGAATAATTAGTCATCTGCTACTTTTTTATTTTTCTTAAAGGAACTGTTTAATTGTCAACTATTTGTGTTCAAATTGAATAGCCTTTGTTACAAGGTCAACACAGGCACATAATGCATTCTGACCAGAAAATTGAAAACCGACTTTATCTTAAAAGAGTTTTTTTTTCTTCTTTGGAGTTTGTAGTAGGTTCTAGATAAGATATTTAGAATTTTAGGGGACCAATGTATTCATTACTTTTAAAAGCTCATTAAAAGAGGAATAGATAGTATTATTTTGATGGTAATTGTTCATAGTTTCCAATGTACTGGAAGAATGTTGATTACTTGTGATTTACTAGATATTTACCTTAAAAGAATTGTGCGTTCAATGCAGAAGAACGCCCCGTGGCTATCAGTGCCCCAATTTGGGGACTGGGACCAGAAGGGTCAAGTACCAGACTACTCTCTTGATTTCTCCAAAATCAGAGAAATGAGGAAGCAAAACAAGAGGGACGTGTCCAGAGCTAGTCTTGGAAATGAGGAAGAGCTCGTTACCCCAACCACAGCCAGTACAAACACTTCTCACAGTGATCACCACCACCCTCATTACCATGAGAATAGTCACTCTCCATCTGTAAGATTCCTTGTCCTAATTTGCATGCTTTGTGCAGTTACTTTTGGTACTTTATATGGATATATTAATAGATTGAATATTAATATAAAGAGGTAGTTGCTTTTGGTATTACGAAACGATAGCTAACTATGCTGGTGGCATGCATGTGGTAGGGTGGTGGTGGCGAGACCATTTCATAAATTATGTGGATCATATTCTTGCTGAGTGTGTAGGGGATATAGCTTGGCAGAGGGAGGAGGTTAAAGGAATTAAATAAAAACTAAAAAATTAGGAGAAGAATCATTAGTGATTAGATACCTCTTAATAGAATCTCAATCATCTAGGTTGCGGCACTGGCCTAGCTAATAGATTATTACCTATTAGCTGGTTTAATGATCCATGTATCTGCTTTTGTGCTAAGACATAGGAAACTATATTATTACCTGGGGTCGGACCATATTATACTATACCTTCGGTGCAATGGCCAAATATGTTTAATACCTCTTGTTCTGTTTTCTCATTTGTATTTATTTTTTTGTTTATCTATGATAAACAAGTTTTTGTGTTGATTGATGTGCACGTTTTCAGTTATTTACAATAGCCTAGACATTGTCAAAGTTTAACAATTTCCATCTATTCGGAGAAGGACCTGTGAGTGTTTGAGTTACTTGCTAGTTGCCAATATCATTCTTTTTGGGTGGGAATCGTTGAGCTGTTTTCACTCTGAGAAAAGGTCCTGCAAGTGAAGATGTCCGCTGTCTTTTTCCCCTAAAATAAGTTGAAATTTTGCATAAAAATGATCACAAGCAACGTATCCAAGTCGTCCTGTGTACCTTGCTGAAATGTTAATTGTGAAGTTGAAAACAAGAAAGGATGTTGGTAGTTATAATTTATTGCCTTAGCCACACGCTAGTCCAAGTGGTCACATATGTTGCATAAGATGTTTTAGGCCACATGATATATGTCAATAATGCTATGAAGACAAATCAAGAATGGATATTCTCTCCTCTGTGTGCTTGAGAAATGCAATAAAATATTTGAAAAAGAAGAATTGTAATTAAATAACAATTAGGAATTATAGTATTGTAATTAAATGACGATTAGGAATATGCATAGTGATTATACTTGGGTTGCACGCATTTCTATGTGGTGCACATGCACCGGCTATTTTAGGCCATATATTATTTGGGTCAATAGTTAAATTCAAGGTGGCTTCGTTCTCAAGTTGGAAAAGATCTGTGCGGCTTCATTTCAATCTTTTACATATATTACATTCAATATTGGACAGAAGTATCAATCTTGTCATAGGTTATCAGAAATAAAGATCTACCTTTACTTTTTTGTTACATCCTTTTGATAGGTGTAAAGCTATCTATAGTTCTGATAGAAATGCAAGGCTCACATGCAAATTTTATGGCGGGTTTCACATTAATTCTATTTAGTAATGCTAAGCAGCACCAGTCCATTTAGTATATTTCTATTTGGGAAGAAATTCATTCTCACATTTGAAGTGATTTTTTGTTTTTCCATGGTAGTTGATATGGTTTTTACTTTCGGTATTTGAACTATCCATTCGTAGTTGCCAGTTGGTACACATAATATTTACGTGTAAAGTTTCGATTACTATGGTCCACATATTTATTTATTTTCCTTTTCCTTTTTTCCCCAAACAGACGAGGCGGAGTTTTTTCAGCTACTTCAATTGTTGTGTGAAAGCTTAAAATACAAGAAGCAAACGCGAAGCAGTGAAAGACAACTTTTTTTTTCCCTTTTTCCTTTTGGGTGGTTGGAAGGTAAGGCCAATTTTTGGTTTTTTTTTTTCCTTCACTTTTTCACTCCTATCTGTAATTTTACCCTCAATTTCTATGTCTTTTAATGAGTTAAAAGATATATTTGATAATGTATTAATGGATTCCTCGAGTATCGAGTTTTCTTTGGGACCTTTTGGTTTGTGCTTCATGACGCTTTATAGCGTTCTATAGCATAATATTAGGCATGTGAAGTACTCAGAACTTTGAGCAGAAATAACTGAATATAAGATGTTGCGATGATTTCCGAGAGAGTAGCTGAGTTGGTAGCTGCCAATGGTACTACTACTCGGGCCAGTTTTTATTTAATTTGGAGTACAGAAGTGTTTCCTCTTTTCATTGATGCTAGGAATACTCAACTTTATCGAGAAATTTTATAAAAAAAAAAATACTCCACTTTTTAGTACCCTTTAAATTTTACAGCGTAAAGAAGCTTATCTTAGACGTTAATATTTTGAATTAGTATGTTCTTAAGATTTATGAGAAACATGGAAATATTTAACGTGGGTGCTATTTAAATTAGGATAAATGACTTCGGTCTTAAGTTATGCGAAAAGTCTTACTTTGCTTTTAAAACTTAATATTGTCATATTGGTCTTTAAACTTAAAAAAAATGTTTCCCTTTAGTCGTTTTTGTTATACATTTTATCTGTTTTTTAACCATAAGTGCACATAAGAGGCATTTTCCCTTTTGTAAAATGGTTTTCCACAAAATATTACATTTCAGACATTTCTAAAACTTGGTCTTGTCTAATGTGCAGCTAGTTTTATTTAACTAATCATTTATATATTTTTTTATACATATTTTACTGTCTTTCGAGTATTGGGCTATGGTTCTCTGCCTAATGAGATAGCTACAAAAGAAGAGCACAAATATATCATGTACTTGTTATATACAACAAAGGACAAAAATAAATTTTTTTTCTTAAAACTGGCTTAGGGACCAAAATGACAAAATTTATACTTAAAGAACCAAAATGACACTATCCTCGTAATTTGAGGACTATTAGAATCATGTATACTAAAAGTTGAAGTAAAAAATTCAGTTTAAAAAAAAAAAGTGAAAAAAGTTAGGGAGTCAAAACGTTTAACAGGATCGAGTCTCTTTTTCACGGAGATGTACCCCTACATTTTGGTAAAAGAGTTGCAGTTCAACCATTGAAAATCAATAGTATTTTATAAGCTCGGTTATTCGGTTGCTAGAAAAACTCATGTACCACTACGGTAAGACTGACGACCAAAGCATATTTAAATACAATAATGCTTGATGTCTTTACATTTTGGCTATATTTTATTGGTTAAAGGTAAAACTACTTGTGCATCAACGCACGTGATATTTGGACGATTCGAGAGGTTTAAAGGTCGCTTGAAAAACAAACGGGTATTAATAAGCTGATATTTTTACCATTAAATCTATAATCCAATGACGAATGCATGATGTTATACTAGTCGTTAGAAATAAATCAACCTCGTTCTTAAATGACTAGTAACGATCTGAAAATTAATAAGAGCTACCACTTTTAAACATCTAAATTTTGAATCAGCACATATTGTTCGCCTTTTATTTCCAAAATTCACCATGTAGTTGGTAGAATCTCTTTAATTGTCATTACATAAAATACAGGCAAAAAGTGAAACTCTCCACAAAATTGCTTGACAATATATAACAAATAAATTTACGTATCAAGCTGTCTCCAATTTGTACTAAAACTAGAAAAACACGAGAAATAACGCAAAATATGCTCTGAGAAAGCTAAGGCGGCACGAAACCTCAGCAAAACTGGTTTCCAAGCATGAATCCAGGTCATTTGATGTCGACAATTTCACACCTTTTTGATAATTTGTACAACATCTTCATCTTCCAGCTCATGCTCCTGCCATTTCAAAAGTGACACATACACGATTTGGTTTCACAGATGACAATATAGATTGATCCATGAAAACAGTACATTAAACATGAAAGCATAGATTGATAAATCACGGAACAATCGTTGGGAGAGGAAAATAACATAAAGAGAACGAGGATATTACAAACCTTGCCAACTCTCTGAGGCTTGTGTTTCGCACTAGATCCCCAAACCAGGGCACTGCAAAAATCGGTCGGAGTCACTTTCAAAACCGTGTAACATTAAATGGAAGAAATGGATAAACATATCAAAAGAGAATAGGCTGCAAAACTGAAAGTCCAAAATCAAAGACAATGCCTTGAAACTTGTGAAAATGGGGAAGGACCAGTTAAATGTGAGAAAATTGCTACAAGTACTGAGACTCAAAAAAAGGGAACATAAGAGAGAAGCTTTCAAACTAGTAAACAAACTAAAGCAGGATTAAATCTTTTGGACAACCAGTGCAAATGTCGAAAAGCATAATTTAGGATTAGCATGATATCTGGCATGTGTTCTGTCAGTCCAAACGCAGCCGTATCATGGCACAGTTATTTCCATCCATACAGAAAAGATAGATCCCTACTTGATGACCCTAACACTGCACTGATTGGAATCCTTTTCAGCCATCAGATGTTCAATATAACAATCGAAGATAAAATGTAGACATAGCATTAAAATATGAGTGAGGTACTTACTATTTAAATTGCTTAAGCATGTCTTTGTGAATGCGCTCACAGAAATCCTCAACTGTCCTCTTCCTGGATGACAGAATTACAGGGTCTTCGTAGTCTGGATTCATCCCTTTAGGTTTTGTGAAAATACGAGTTAAATTAAGATACTCCCATATTTTCTCAAGCAAACCATCAAGGTTCCACTCCAAGTGAGCACTGCAGAATAATCATGGTCAGCTTAAATAAACTACTAAGATAGAATCATTGAAAGTCCTAAATGTCTACCAGAATAAATAGATGAGCAAAAAGATGGTGCAATTCAATCCAACCACAAGTCAAAATGGCCCGAGGATCACAAGCTATATGATATCAAATATTGTCCAGAACTGTCATAATAACTCAACCAGGCTTGTATGTTTGATCATTATGCCTGGTAGGAGGTAACAAGCAGGCATAATGTTGAAACATACAAGTTAAAATTTTCGCTCAATTAGATGTTGCTAGTTATCCTATTTTAAAATACATTTAAAATAAATGCAATAGAAGAACAATAAATGTTCAGATATTGATGCATAACAGAACTCTCAAGTACAGAAAATGTAATGTAATTTCTTAAGAGTAGGTGAATCGTCGTGTAAGCAGGTTTCTTATAAATTTCATTTCAAGCTAATGGAGTATTCAACAGATAATAATAGGTTTAATCAATGCATCAAATCAAACTCAGACCTTGAACAGAAAAGAAAAAAAAAAAAAAAAGAAATCCAGATATGCTTATGTTTTTATCCAGCCTCCGCAACAATTAGTTTCTACTAAATTCATAGAGAGAACAACAATTCGGAGAGAAATAAATACCTGATTGGACAATAGTGTGGAAGTTTATCCAAAATCTCCAACTCTTCAAGGGTAATCTGATCAATCTTGTTCACAACATAGATGCAAGGCATGTATATCCTACTACCCTCAATTACATCTATGAGATCATCTGCAGTTGCATCATACCTAAGAGTGATATCAGCATTGTGAATCCGATATTCACTACATATTGCCTTCACGGTATCCAGGTCTAGATGTGTGTTGGCAACTGTGGAGGTAAAATTAATCCCACCCTTGTCTTTCTTCCTGAACGTCAGATTAGGTGGTTCTTTGTTCAACCTGTTCTCAGAAAATAAGACCATTTGAGCAGAAAATATTGAAAATTCAATTAGCAACTAGAAGGGATGGTTTTTACACTGATAGAATTGCTCAAGAAGCAATTTCTGCCCACATATAAAATAATAAATTTCTTTTGACACAATTATCAACTTTAATGCCAAGCACTCAAACCAAAACTTTTGGGTCATTACATAACCAAGCCATAAATTGTTTTGCCAAAATTACAGATACAATCTTAAATGAGATTGGTTAAAAGTTCAATTCGCAAGACATTAATACCCAAGAATCCCATGCTATTCTTGTTCATATCATTTCCCTTTGTACGAAGAATGACCAGAAAGGTAAATAGTACAAAGGAAAGAAGTTCTAACCACATAATTCATACCTAATGCCAAATCCCTCAAGCTCTTTCTCTATCAGACGTTTATGAGTTATTGGCTTTATTGCATCAAGAACAATTAAAATGCAATTACAAGTCCTAGCAGTGCTTATCACCTGGAATTGACATGATATGACAGATTAATAGGCTGGCTTGATAAGGTATGCACCAGAAACATCTTAACAAAATGAGGTATCAAAATTACAGACGCGCACACACACACACACAAGCACACACATATGTGCACCAAAAACATCTTCAAAAATACGGTATCAAAATTCTGTCATAAAACTTACATGTACATTGACCAAAGTCGAAAAAAATGATAGTGTGCTGAATATCATGAAGATTTTTGCTTACAATAGTTTAAAAATTACAAAACTGAAAATATACTGAAGCCAAATTTAGAAAATCAATAAGATCTTTGCAAGGAACAAGTTTTCATTGAGTTACACAAGTTATTTGAAAAGAAACACAGGCAAAGTCTGATAATGTCAAAAGGCCATTGGTGGTAAATGTCAAAAGTTGTTGAATTCATTTATCCATAACCAAACATAGGTAGGGAATATAAAAAAAAAAAAAAAAAAAGTGCTTATTATGTTTTTTCTTGTTAAAAATTAATGATGCGCTTTCTAAACATATATGCTTACATAAATAAACCTTCTCAAGAGACAAGTCAATCCTTAAAGATCCCATCTGGTATGTGCGTCAAATTCTTTAAATAGGTCTTCTGGGCAACGTCATATGCCGAGTGTATTTGCATATGTCCAATATCATGATTCCAAAACCCAATTACATAAAAAAGACATTTATGAATGAAAAAGAATTTTCGATGAGTTCAAAACTAGTTCTCTAATTGGATTTTATGATAATTATTTTACACTATAGCAACAAGTCAAACATGCCCTGTAATCATAACCGTGTTTCTACTGTTCAACTTCAACAACTAGCAAATTTAAGATTAGATAATGAACAAATTTCAATAAAATTACATTGGACCACCAATGTTCTATAATGTTAAAGTTGTTCACGTGATCTATCTGTATCACAAAGGTCATATCAGGATTCCTGACCCTGACTAAGACAAATAATTTATTTTAATTAATTCTTAAGTCTAATACTTTTTAGGGATAATAACATTAAAATACCCCAAGTTTTAACTTTCCTGTAAAAAAAACCCTAATTTTTGAATGTCTGCACTTTTTGAATGTCTGCAAAATAATACCCTCACTTTTGAATTTCTGCAAAATAATACCCTCACTTTTGGGTTCTACAAACTAATACCCTGATAATTAAAATTCTTGCAGATTAATACCCTAAGATTTGAAATTCATATAAATTATAATCTAAATGTCCAATTAGTTCATTTTAATAATAAAAAGATGGTAGTAGCCATCATCAACTTAATTAAAACTTATTAAACAATAATAAAATTTCTAAAAAAATATTTGTAATTAGCTTATTTCACTTTTCATTTAAAAAAGAAAAGTAAAAAATTAGAATGAGAGGTGAAAGTAGTTAATTGTAAAACAAAAAAAAAAAGAAACATGAAAGGTAAAAAAAAGTTTTTTTTTTTTGCAATTAACCAAAAAAAGTAGTTATAAAATAATTTTTGATAATATACTAATATCTAAACATTTTTAATAAGTTAATGAGAGATATTCGCATCTTTTAATTTGCTCATAGTATAAATATACAAAGAAAACAAAAACTGAAAGTATTAATTTGCAGAATTCAAAAATGAAGGTATTAATTTGTAGAATTTCAAAAGTCAGAGTATTATTTTGCGAAAATTTAAAAGTTAGAATATTATTTTACAGATATTCAAAAGTCAAAGTCTTTTTTTTTTTAACTAAATATTACAAAATCTACAACATTTTACAAAAATATTACAAGGCTCGTTGTTTAGAGCCCTATAGCAATTCGTAGTATAAAAAGTGATATGGATGATGGATATTGTGTCATCTCTCAATCGCTCACCATCAGGACCAAATGAATGAAAACAGATAAAAATCCAATAAATTAAGCCTTTAATGTCATAATATTAATGGCCGTTTACAAAGAAAAAAAAAAAGAGAGAAAGAAAGAAATGAAAAATAGTTAATGCTGTGAAACAATTCTCAAACTGCAAGTAGGCAACAATGTCAGGAGGATTAAAAATATGTCATGTTTACCTGCCTTCCTCTACCCTTCCCATCCTTTGCACCCTCAATAATTCCCGGAAGATCCAATAGCTGCCGAATAAAACACGAATTAAGTAACAAAAGATTATAAAAAGGAACAAAGAACTAGAAAGAAATAAAAAGGGTCTGTCTAATACCAGAAAATCCACCAATGCACCTTCAATATATCACCTCATATCAGAAAGTTTCTGGAAATCTTTTTGATACATCAGACATTTTTTTGACTATGCAGTTTTAATATATAATACACAATTAATTTCAGATTCTAGAACGTGAATTTGATGACAATAGCTAAAATTTCCAAGGCAAAAGAAAAATCAGAACAGCTAAAAAACCCTATAAACTAGATGAGAGAGTAATAATACAAAGACACCATTTGCACCTGAATTTTTGCTCCTCGGTATCCAATCACACCTGGGATGCAAGTTAAGGTAGTAAATTCATAGGAAGCAACCTGTGAACATACAAATAACGTGAGAATTGGAAGATACAAGGAGATGGAATAAGGTAATAACACTAAATTCAGTAAGAATAGTTACTAGATTTCAATCAGCAAACAGTTTCCAAAATTACAAAGAAGGCATGGTAAAATAATCAACAAGTCTCTCTCTCTCTCTGCGTTTTCAAAACTGCAATTGCCTTTGGAATTATTTAATTCTTGTAATGATGTAATTTATTTGTAACCATAAGAACCAAATTCTGAAACTAATCATCTTCCCTATCTTGGCATTTCTGCTGCGATCTGTGGTTATGGTACATACTTTACAAAAGCAAACTTAGCTACGGCAGTCTCCTCCCAAGGTCTCATGTTTCCTTGATAAATTTAGCATTAATTGAATATTATTGTCTTTCAAGGTATCAATTGCAAGGAAGGAGAGAGAGAACGAGAGGGGGGCCGGGGGCTCACAAGGGGATTAGTTTTTATAATTTGAATATATCTAAACCCGAAATGCTTGCTATAATAAACAGAACATGAACATCATCACCAAAATTGTTCAAGACTATAAAGATATATTTTTTATTAGAAACAGATAAACTTCTTAAAATACTAATTGAGCATTTACTATACCCTATATTATGCTATTCACCAGCTGCAGCAAAGAATCCCCTGTCAACGTATTTGTATTATTGTACTCAGTGATTAAATTTTCATTTTCCTATCTAAAAAATGATACAATTGAAGTTTTGGAAGAAACTCTTCCTTATAAAATTTTAGTTTCACATATTACATATATGTACATGCTAGCTCCTACCAACATAGTACATGATCTACATTCCAGATTAAAATATCAGGTATTTCATGTTAAAAGAGCATACTCACAACACATAATTCAAATTACGCAGAAAGTGAATCAAGAGAAGACAGTTTCATACCTCTGAAAAGGTCCCTGTTAATTTATTCAACAGAGTTGACTTCCCAACTGACGGGAAACCCACCAGACCAACTCTTGCATCTCCGCTTTTAGTAACATCAAAACCTTCACCAGCACCAGCACCCCCTTTAGAAGATGGTGTGAGGAGCTCTCTCCTTAACTTTGCAAGTTTAGCCTAACAAATATTGGGCAACATTTCAAACAGCTCAGTTCAGTTAGGACAAAGCACTACAACCAAATGAAATAAATTCTGATATTTGGTTAACAAAAATGTGACAGGCTCTAATATTCTGATTTCCATTCTATGCATTGTTAGAATATTTACTAAAATGAAATAAATTTAAAAGTAAAATTTCCACATTGCCTCTCCAAAAAACCAAAAGAAAAAAAAAAAGAATGAAAAAAATTTACCTTGAGCAAGCCCAAGTGATGGGCGGTTGCCTTGTTCTTTTGAGTCCTAGCCATCTGCATAAACAAGGGAAACAAACATTATGTGGAGTTGAACTATCAGAATCTCTCAGCTGCACCCAGCTGATATTAAGCATAAAATTTTCTTGAAATTCAACATAAGACAAGTTAGAATCATATGCATTTTTTTTATCGTTTCATTTGGTTATCATAACAAATATGAGTACGTATCATACGACGAGAGACCCAGTGAGCAATAACCACATGAACCAACATAAATATTCCACCTTTATTTATCTCAGTCAATCATTCTTCATGGGGAAAAAAAAAATTCAGAAACGCATAGGATTCGGCATAAAACCAAGCCCAGCTATTTCTTTTCCAAAATTTTTGTTAAGATTCAGGACCTAAAATCCTGAACTGAATAGATACTCACATCATCCAGATTCAAGAACAAAAGCAAAAAAATTATCGTTATATATATATATATATATATATATATATATATATATATATATATTTTTTTGTCAAAGAGGAAAAAAGAAAGGGAAAAAAAAAAAAAAAGCTAAACCAGTACTTCAAACCCTAAACATCATTTAAAATATATACATATATATATATATATATATACACATGTGAGTTCAAGTATCTGTGCAGTTTACTAATGGAGTACAAAATTTAAATTTTTTATCATTCATTGTATTGACTCTGACTCCATAGTTCGAATAAAGAGATAAAAGAACACAGACCTCATCTTCAATATCCTTAATCTTCTGCATCACGGTCGCCATTGTTGAAGATTGAAGGTAGAGAAAGCTCGGGAAATAGGGAGTACAGGGTCTGTTTTGCGTACGAACTGTTCGTACACGACAATGTTCTTACTTCGGTTTGGGAAGAAGAAGAAGAAGAAGAAGAAGGAGGTACCAGAAACAATGGTGGCGTTATGTTTGTTCATTGTAATGCGGGGAGAGGTTTCTATAATGGGCCATTGGCCCAGTACGTCTCCAAGCCATGGTCCAGCGGTTTAGTGGTCACGGAAGAGAAATTTACCGCTAGTTCCCGTTTTTAAAACTTATTTTCATAAAAATCTATTTTTAATTTTTCGTTCAAAATACCCATTTTTATTGTCCACGTTTCATACGCAAAATATGAGTAATCCATATTTATATTATCAATTTTATCCATGATGTACACATCTCATATGTAAAATATGAACGGTATACGTTTACAATATAAATGTTTACCACGATTTATATTTTTCATTATAAATTTGACCTGCAATAAACATTTTAAAATATGTGCCAATTTTTAATGTAATTTTTATTCATGAAATGTAGACTATGATATGCATTTAATGCATAAAATATATCCTACAGTATATATTTTTATGTGTAAAATAGTGGTGGTCTACAATTCTTAAAAAATGGCTATTTATGAAATAAAAATTAAAATGGGTATTTATAGAAATATGGTTTTGAAAATGGGTATTTATAAATTTTTTTCCCAAAGAAAAAATACACCTAGCACTACTTTTTACAAAATAATACCAAAAGTATGATAATCCCAAAGGAATTATTTTTTCTTACAACATTTAATGGAATTTTTCTAAATATTTTAGTTACAAAATATCAATTGGATTATTGTCTAGAAACCCAAACCTAAATTGGTTTCTAAAGATCAATCAGTACTAGGACTATACTTAGGCACTCCTTAAGGTATAGTTCCAAGATTCGAACCTACATTGGGCAATTTTACCCACAAACTTATGACTTTTATGAACGAGTGTCTGTTACTCATTCATACTATCATCTCTCTGGATCTTTACTTTTTGAGTTTTTTTTTTTTTTCACGTCCTCAAAGATTTGACTATTAGAACTCCACTTTAAAGAGTTTCCAAGCGTAACCTCAGAATTCTATACCATGGTTAATCTTGGAATCTCTGGGGATGCGAAAGAAAAACTCAAAATCCATATATTAAAAACTAAATTTGTTTCTAAACTGAGAAACTAATAATCATTAAATAGAGAAACTAATAACAATATCTTAAAGAAACCAATTTGATTATTGAAAACCAAAAAATAAAGGTTATTATTATAAACTATAGAAAAATATTAGGATTAATGACAAAAATACCTTGAAGTTTAGGAATTTTTTTTTTCCAAAAATTAACCTCACCTTTAAATTTGTAAGTTAATACCTTGACATTTGATTGAATTTGTTAATCTTTGTATGTCTGTGTTTGTGAAGTTGTTATGTCTGAATCTATGAAGGAGGACTTCATTGCATATAAGGGAAATCATTTATCATATATGGGCAAAATGGGTAAATCATGAAATTCAAAATTTCTTTGCTCAATTCAAAACCCAATTTTATGGGCAAAATGGGTTTGTAAAGTTAGGGGTTTTATTGTTTATTGGTCTTTAATGGTGGAAGAGAGATGATAGAGGGGGAATGTTGCGGAATAAATTTCAAACCTAATTTTGATTTTCATTTTATTTTTTATTTGAAAAGGAAATCAAAATTAAAAGCATTATGTTTGGGAGGTTTAAAATCATTTAACAAGGGGTAAAAAAATTCTTTTACTCTCCAAACAATCAAATATGTCACAATAGGGTAAACATTTATAGAAAATTCAAATGTTAGGATATTAATTTACAAAGCTTAAAAGTGAGTTTTTTTTTAAAAAACAAAAAACCCAAACTTGAGGGTATTTTTGTGTCATTAAATCTAACTTGAAACTAAGTTGGTTGCTAGAAACTAATTTAAGTTACTAGAAACCAATTTAATTTCATGTAACCAAAATATTTAGAAAAATGGTAGAGTGTCAAATCTACAAGGATTGGTTTCTAATTCAATGCTAAGTATCAAAATTATCTCAACCCTAACTTTATCCAAACAACAAGAATATGGATTTTTAAGAAATAAATTAAAGAAAACTAAACTATCATGCAAAATAAATGAAAGTAAGCAAAAAGAAAAATGTCTAGGTGTATTAATTCTCCAACCTTTCTTTAAACACACAATCTCCCAATTTCTCTCTTACATTAATTAATCCATTAAAGTTATCAACCGATAATTCAAATGTGTTCATAAACTCTTTTCCAAGACATAAGTGAAAATATCTGGACAAGTAAATATATTATTCCTAATATATATTGACTAGATTCATTAAGTTTAGTAATTCTCATATAAAGATTGTACAAGTCACATAGGTATATTCCTATCCTATCCAAACTCACCCCACATTAGGTGATCTTATGTTATTCTGCTTGTGCCTAAACCTAAATTCTCTTTCCCAAGTTCATAGAGGTTTCATTCAACAATCTATTTAGTAATCAATTAAATAAAGGCAGTAAGTATAAAGTAAAATAAATAACTCAACAATGGATTATATTAATAAAAGATGAGAGAAATGAACAAACAAAAGATACTAGGTTAGTTCACATAGTAAAACTAGACAAAGAAAGATTTAGTTCATAATATTAGTTGAGAACAATAACAATATAATCCAATGAATTCAAGAAATAAAAAATCAAATAGAGAAAAATTAAAGAATTCCCCATTAGAAAAACTTGAAAGTGTTCATAGAGGTTGTTAAGCTCTTCCTCTAAAGTTGGTTTTTGCTCTCTTGAATCATCTCTCTAAGATTTGGTCTCAACTATACTACTCTCTAAATAAAAAAAAATACAAAGAAAAACTCACAAGAAAATAAAGAAAAGATGGTATAAATAAAGAATGACATTGATGTTGTGGAGGAAATAAAGAAATGGAAGCTTAGAATATGTTTTTTTTTTTTCCTTCTTCTTCTTTTTCTATGGTTACCTCCCTTTTTTTCTCTTTGTCTTAACATACTTCTTTCAACTCGAATATAGTTTTAAAGAGGTGGCTTATGTAAACCTAAGGTAGGCTGAATCTGGACCTTTGGATCATCAAAAACTTAATCTTGACCGTCAATTATTGGCCCAAGACGCAGGAAGTAGTGCTGCAGTGCCATAAATACATTGCGGTGCTAAAACTATCAGAGAGTTGGCATCACTTTTGGCACTACAACGCCACTTTTCTATTGGTTTGGCACCGCGGTTTTCCGGATGCGCCATTTGTTCATTATAACGTCAATTTACCTCATTTTTGTTGCATGAAGATGTATCAGATTCATCTTCGATTTCAATGTTTGAAAAACTTGTTTAAGAGGCACAAATTTCATTTTGTATCAAACGCCTTTGTTTCATTCTCCTATCAACATAAACAAACAAAACATTAAAACCACAAGAAAAACACTTTAAACAACTTAATTCAAATAAGAACATAGGAAAATTTAAGGCATAATAGTAATAGATATCTCCAGTTTATGGAGTTAACAAATGTTGTACAAAAAAATAATTATTTGGGATATATCGTATTTTTTATTTTTATTTTGAAAATGATTTTTTGACATGACTACCCCCTATGTTTTTCGTGATTGACAAATTGGTCCTTGGGTTATTACTTTTGGTAATTATGTCTCTAAGTTTTAAAAATTTTGACAATTAAACCCTTTTTATGAGTAATTGTTAAAATATTAGATGCAATTAAGCATTTTCAAGTCACATGTAAAGTTTTTAAATAATATAAAAAATTAAAAAAATAGAAATTCTCAAAAATTTAAAATTTTTCTTAAAATTTCTTTCTATTTCCCTTCCAAGATAATTAATGTCAGTGAAATACCAATTTAGTTCACTTAAACATATTCAATTTCATGAAAATTTTAATATTAACAAATAAAAAAGACTTAATTGTTAAAGTTTTTAAAACTTAAGGACTTAATTGCCTACAGAATTAACTTAAAGACTATTTTACCAATTTACGAATAACATAAGTACCAATCTGGCCAAAAACCCTTTTGAAAACTTAGGTATAAGTTCCAAATCCCTAGTGGCAATGTTAGAGAATAATGGGTCTTCATTTTGGCTATTGATAATGCTATATTGAACACAATAAATAGCATAATGTTAAATTTGACAACAAGTTTATTTATTTATTTATTTTTTAAAGAAAAATTCCAATGCAAAATGATGTTTTTTATTTTAAATTATTTAGCTAGTAAATTTAAGCAATGAAAAGAGAATAAGTAATTGATTTACATCAACAGTACGTAAGTTATTGTTAATTAAATGTCAAACTTGGCACAAGAAATAGCATTTCGTTGAAAAAGGTTTTTGTACTTCATGCTAAAATGATTTAGCATTGCATTTTTTTCTTTTGAACTTGAGACTTCTACCTTAGGTAGACGTCTCGTTGGACTTCTCATGCTACCCTCCTTGAACTAATGTCCTGGGCGCATGATTTAGCATCGCATTGAAGATGCCAAAGATAATGTTGCTGTATTTTATTTCTTTATTTCTTTATTCCTTTCTTTGAGAGTATAANCCTCTCTCTGATTATCCTATATTCCCTTTAATATATTTCGAAACATTAATTAGACATGAACGAATTCTAAAGCCGAAAAGGTGTCTCTGCGAGCTTACATCACCTCAAAATGATGTAACGTCAGATTGTTTTGCTGTTGTATATTGTGGCAACACCATGTTTCTTCTTAGTCATCTATCAAAAGCATTTTACTGTCTCCTTTCATCTCCTGCACCAGATAGTCCAAAACTGTGAAAATCGTATCGGACTCACGACGACCTGTGTCTCTTGCAACAAAGGCACGGACTTCATTGTTCAATTCAATCCAACTCTGTCCTGCTTCTTTGACAACCCCACTGGAGTCCATTCTCTGTCTGACTCTCTTCACATCTGCCCACATACCTTTGGATGCAAAAATGTTTGAAAGTAGAATATAGGATCCACTATCTACTGGATCATTTGAAAGTGCCATTTCTGCAGCGTACTTGCCTAATTCTATGTCGCCTGCAACTCTACACGCACTTAGCAAGCTCCTCCATACCATTGCTGCTGGTTTTATTGGCATTTTCTCTATGAACTCCTTAGCTTCAATTAGTTTCCCGGCTCGGCCCAGTAGAGAAACTATGCAAGCATAATGATCAGTCCCTGGTTTGATTCCAAAGTAGGGCATCGATTCAAAATGACGAAGTCCATCTTCGACAAGCCCTGCATGACTACATGCTGATAGAACACCAACAAATGTGACAAAATCAGGGTCTATTCCCTCCTTTCTCATTCTTTCAAACATCTGCAGAGCTTTCTCCGCTTCTCCATGCTGTGCATAAGTTGATAACATGGAATTCCAACAGACAACATCTCTCCAACTTGTGGAAGTAAAAGCTTTACAGGCTTCCTCAATGCGTCCACACTTTGCATACATATCCACAAGGGAGCTGGTGATGAAAGGGTCATAATCAAGACCCATCTTAATTAGCTGGTTATGGAACTGTTGGCCATGCTGAAGACTTGCTAAGTTACTGGATGCAGTAAGTAGCACAGCAAAACTAAAATCATCCGGTCTTTGTCCTGATAACTGTAAATCCGAGTAAAGTTTGAAAGCCTCTTCACTTTCTAACTGTTGGACGTATCCAAAGAACATTGCATTCCAAACTACAATATCTTTCTCATTCATCTCCTCAAACACCAGTCTAGCATCCCTAACACAAGAACACTTGGAATAAACATCTACCAGAGCACTGGAAGCAAAGATGTCCAAAGAGAATCCACATTTGGTTAAGAGACTGTGAATTTGCTGGCTCAATTTCAAGGAAAATAAAGCAGCTGATACACCAAGAACACTAATGAAAGTCAAGAGACTTGGCTGGGACAATCTAAGCCTCATAGCACGGAAAAGATCCATTGCTTCACACAATTTCTCCTGTCTTGAATATCCTTCAATCATTGCGTTGAACGAAATCACACTGGGATCAATCATACCATTAAAAACTCTTCTTGCATCAGTCAGAGAATTGCATTTTGCATACATATCAATCAAACTATTTTTGACAAAATCGTCATACCCGAGATTGACCTTGATAGTGAAAGCATGGACCTGTCTCCCACATTTTAGTGCCTCAGTGGAACCACAAGAAGTAAGAACACTAGTGCATGCGAATCCATCTGGCTTCCATCTCAATCTGGCCATTTCAGAAAATAGCTTCATTGCTTCCCAATCATACAAATTTTTCATGTAGCCAGCTATCATTGTGGTCCATGAAATAATATTTTTCACCACCATATGATCGAATAGTCTCCGTCCTGCGTGAACTTTACCACACTTCATATACAAATCAATAAGCACATTCAGCAGTGAAAGATCCATTTCCACTCCCATCCTCAACACAAAAGCATGGATTTGCTTCCCAACTTCAATGAGCTCAAGCATTGCACAGGCACTTAAAACACTGGATACCACATATTTGTCAGGAAGAGTATTGGTTTCTCTCATTCGATAAAACAACTGCAAAGAAACTTCACTTCTTCCAGCTTTTGCATACCCGGTTATAATCGCAGTCCAAGTAACAGAATTTCTTACCAACAAACCATCAAAAACCAATCTCGCTTCTTCTACATCGCAATGCCTTGCATAAAAGTCAATCAAAGAAGTACCCACATAGACTCCCTGATCAAAACCAGTCTTAACAACAGAACCATGCACTTGGCAACCCTGATCAACTCCACCCAACTGCGTACATGCCCGGATAACACTGGCTAACACATGCTCACTCGCTTTCCAATCGGAACTTCTCAGAAACTCCGAGAAGAACAACAAAGCTTCTTCATAACAACCGTGTTGTACATACATGGAAACCATGGTTGACCAAGTAATAAAATTCCTTTCAGGCATTTTATCGAACAGGTTCCGTGCGTGACAAAGACGGTCAGATTTTGAGTAATAACGTAAGAGAAAGTTACAAAGAAAAACATCATGTTGAAAACCCAAAACCACAATCTGGGCATGAATCCTTTTGTAATGCCAAATGGGTTTTTCTGAGTGGTTGAGTTGTAAGAGGTTGGCCAAAGCGCGCCTGTTGGTTCGAAGTTGTTGGTTTTGTGATTCAAGAAAAGAAGATGGCAAAGCAGAGAAGATAAAAGCATGTTTGGATGTGATCTTATAGTGGTCTTTTAGTCGAAATGTAAATCGTTTCATTGATCCATTATATAAGTTTTCACTTGATAGCCACGGTCGAGTAGAGGACTAAGGTTCTCGGAAGGACACTCCGAGGAGAATGGCTTTTGCTCGAACAAAGTTCCATAACCTGACGACACAGTTTTATAGAAACGCCATATACTTTTTGGGTTATTCTCATTTTGGCCCTTAAAGTTATGAAATTAATAATTTCGGCTCATATATTTTTTATTATTTTATTATACTATGCCCCAAGGCCCAAATTACGTTTTTGTTTGCATGACTCCTAAAATTTCAAATATTATATTCTATTAACCTGAATTACGTTTTATATTTTGGATCTCGTGTTTAACAATTGTTGAAAACTGAGATAAAAACCAAACTTCAATAGAGTATGAGATATTTAAAAGCTGTGCCAAAATGATAAAGTCTTGTAACAAGAATAATAATAATAAAAGAAGAACATAATCCATATTTCCATTTGAGCCAAAAGACGTGATTGACATTTTTTTTAATGCAAAATGACCTAAGTCCTAAGGATAAAATAGCTTATTAGGACTATTTCAGTAGACGAGATAGAGATTGGATATTAATTCGGAAGTTTAACTTACAAAATGCGTGAATTATTTTTTTTATTGAAAATAAGTGAGGATCATTAATAAAATTCTATTTTTTTTTAAATGTCCTAAGGATAAAATGCCATGTTGTATTACACCTAATTCTAAATTGAATTAATTCTGTTGTTCATTTAATAAAAACTAGCACAAATTTCATTTGGTCATATATGGTGTCTTACATTCAGTTCTTGAACTATTATTTTTAATAAAAAAATTCAATATGCCTTTTGAATTTCAGATATCTATACCTGTTGTCTAAATCATGGTTGTGCATGCTACCGTATTTTATTTTTCCTGGTCTTCATTTTAATCCATTAATATAGTAGGATCATTTAAGCTGAAACCATATCAAAATTGAGGAAAAATGGTAGCAAAATGTGACAATTAAAAGTCCTTAGTCACTAAAGCCTATATACGGTTCATGAGCTAAATCTTGGACATGTTGAAAGTCAACGATCAAAATGAGATATAGATTATCTGAGAGACTAAAAGGGTAAAATTTCATAAAATAAAAAAAAAGTACTAAGAAATAAAATTAAGTCTTGTTATGTTTGAAAGGAGAATGTGTGGCCTAATGTAAATGACTTCAAAATCTATACCACGACGACATCTAGTTGGTAGAAGGGTAATTTGCCTCAATGGTTCCCGAATTTTAGAAAAGTGAAAACTTGGTCCTCGAAGAAAACAAATGGTCCAATTATTTCTCATTGAATTTATGTTTAAGTGATAATATCAATTTAAATCATTAAAACTATTAAATTTATTCAGAGATATGCTATCAAATTTATACAGAGCTATACCATCGTTCAAGTCAAAATCCATAAATTCTAAAGTTTTTGGTTGAAACTTGAAAACAAAAGTCCCAAATTTAATTTTCAAGAGAAAATTAGGAAGACAAACGAAGAAAATGAAAATAATAGGATTGCTAAAAAAAAAAAATTAAGACTCATATTTATTCTTTTCAAATTTTATTTTTAATCTTATATTTTCCAACTGAGCTCATGATATACACATGAGAAACTTATCTAATATTTAACAATTTAAGTGATTTGGACTAATTTTTTTTACTTAAATATAAATCCAATAACTAACTGAGCCATTTATTTAATTCAGGGACCGAACTGCTATATTTTGAAAAGTTAAGGGATCACTGGTGGCAAAAACCCATTTTAGATACTTAAACAAAACGACCATGTCGTGTAGCACTCTTCGTCGTTTCCCTTTAGGAAGGGGAAGTAATAAAAAAAAAAAAAAAAAAAAAAATTCAGTCGTTTTAAGGGAACCAAAGCCCCAGAATTATCGTTTCACCTCAGACGCCCGAGTCCGGAGTTGCCCAGCGGCCACCGCCCAAACGCTTCGCCGCAGCTTCTGCCCAGCCTCTCCGCCCATAAGAGAATAGTCTCCACTGGTCTGTTATCCCTTCCCTTCCCTTTCCTCTCTCCTCTTCTCATTTTCCCTCTTTCGAATCAGTTTTAGGTTTGCTTAGGTTTGCCTTTTCACAGAGAACAAAGTATTATTATTAGTATGAGCTTTAGTTGCGGAGCGTCGTATTTTTTGAAGGCTGAATTTGTGTGTTTGTTTGTTTGGTCTGTGAAATGTAGAGGTAATAAGAGAATGGTTACTAGTGGTCTAAAGGGCATTTTGGCTACTGTAGTAACGAGAGGGGTCACTGAGGCGAGGGCGAGGATATTTGGTCATGTTATCAACCAAACGGGCGGCCAGAGATCTGCTCATAAGATTCTACGCAAGAAGCTCATTGGTGAGAAAGTTTCTCAGTGGTATCCACATGACATCATGAAAGATGATCCTCTTGTCATGGCTCGTAAAGAGCAAGAGTAATATGCCTTTCTCTCATGTTCACTTTAAATAGGTTCAAAGTTACCAAGTGGTTTTGTACATTACTTCTGGTCTTTCATTATTTTATTTTTATTTCTTTTTATAATTTGGCATTGCTATTTGTGCGATTTGAAAGCAACGGGTTCCGTTGTTTAAACTTCTCGAACCCGCCCGCAATTACCACCAGTTTTAGTATTGTTGATCTAGTTTGTGTTTGTTTTGACACACTAAGCTCAAGAACGTGTTTCCCTTGCTAATGGTAGTCGTTTATAGTTTTGAAAGATTTCATGTACGGTTTATGATTCCATTTGACTACTCTTCATATGTTTTTTTTTTTTTTTCCCCCTTCTCTTTTCAATTAATTGGATCTTGTGGTAGGTCTAGCTATTTAGAATTGGTTTTTTCTTCTTTTCTTTTTTTTTTTTTTTTAAATTTTTGGATACGAAATAGGGAGTAAAGCCGCAATACTGAGTTTACAAAGTTAAGAGCAATAAGTTACCCCATTTTAAAATGCACTTGGTAGGGGACTTGTTATGACATCAAGAGCTTCAATTTGATGATTATTTGCATACTTGAAATAAATAACAGATTTCTTGGATGTTGGGTCCTTTGGTGTTGAAGTATTTTACCTTTTCTAGATTAATCAGAGGTCCATAGTTTTTGAAATTATAAGTTTGCCTCAGGGTTTCTTTATTGCCTATCTGTAGTTGATAAGCTAAAGAGTATGGATGCTGACGTCCCTGAACCTTGTGGGAAATTTATTATGTCCAGGACCAGGAAAATTGCTTACTTGCTTTGACCCCTGTCCGGAAATCTTGATTGCTACATGAATTCGTCTTTCGGTTTTGTATCGTGTCTAGATTTTTTCTAAGCTGTATATTTCTAGTACTGCAATAACTTAATATGTTTCTCACATGTCGATGGCAATCTTATCTTTAGCCTTTCATCAAACTACCTATGTTGCAGTCTTGCTAAGGTTTCGTGATTTGTATACAATTATTGTTACTAGCTTCTACCAACTCTGATATTTTATATTCATACTGAATTGACCAGGCGCTTATCGAGGCTCGAAATGTTGAAACGTCGAGGAAAGGGACCACCCAAGAAGGGTCAAGGCAAGCGTGCTTCTAAACGTAAATAGAAGTAAGATCTTGAAATTCTGTTGAAATGTTTCTCTGTTAGTCTTTTGAATTGAAAGACCAGTAAAAGCAACATTTAATAGTTTCGATGTAGCAGCATTAAGAATTTTGATGTTTCTATTTTGATCGTATGACATTTTCCCCCCTTTTCACCCTAGTGACATAGTGCAATTTGTAATCTGCCTTGGGATACTGTAGTCTGTGATGCGCTTGAGGAAATAATAGATTGATGAGGTAAGATTCAAGGTTGGACGATTTTTTATTTCAAGCCTTAGCTGATACAAATGTCTCATTATTGGAAGTTTGGGACTTTTCCTTTTTCTATTGTTTATTTATTTTTTTGAAATGGAAATGTTCTTACTGCTGAAGGTCTTCTTATTGGAAATTTGAAACGTTTCCCAAATTTGTTTTTGACAAAAGGTTAGTTTTGAGATTCAATCCTTCTTTATTTTGGTAGCGGGCTTTAGTATTAATGCGTGTTTTATTTGCAATTTTCAGTCTTTATCTTATCTCGACGAGAACGGAGAATGGACGGAACATAGTGTTTGAGCCAAAATGACTTTCAAAAAGACATTTCTAGGATTGTACTGTGGTCATAAAATTTTGGGTTTTTTTGTATGTTTGACTCTAATATTATCCGTGATTGGTAAAGTGGTCTTTGAGTTATTGTTAATAATTTTTAATAATTAATTACATCTCTAGGTCTTGAAAACCTTGGTAAGTAAGTCCTTTTCGATAGTGATTGTTAAAACATTGGATAGAATTGAGTGTTTTGAAGTCAAATACAAAGTTTTTGAAAGTCAAAATCAATGTTTTACTACCACTAGTTGAAATTGAAAGGAAAATAATTAAAAATTAATTATGATTAACAAACTAATCTTAAAAGATTTAAAGAGATTTAAAGTTTTAAATTTCCTCTGAATATTTTTTTTCCTATTTCCACGAATAACATAAGAGCCAAAGATGCCAAGAGCCCTAAAATTTTTACTGTTGACTATCCGTGGTCATGGTAAATTAAATTGTTGACGATCTTGGAAATGCCGTTTTGAAAAAGAGTATTTATAACAAATGTCAGTTTTTCTCACACCACTTAAATAAATGACGCTTTATTTACCTATGCAATAAATCTCCGTTTTTGTTATTATTTTTTCTGCGAAATGGTCGTTTTCAAGCGAATCAAATTTCCTTTTTAATATCAATTTTGTTTGGAAACAAGTATTTATTAATATATCAATTTCTAAATCAGTATATTTCTATATCAATTTCTATATCGATTTTTGTTTATTACTATATCAATTTCATAACTGTAAATCAATTATTATATGACTAAATCACTTTTATATAAGTTTATTAATATATAAGTTCCTTTAATAAACTGAAACATTGATTGGAATATCCAAAACCTGATTCATGTTGGCCTTTTTAAAAAAATTGGTCATTTTGCAAATCTTTTTGACGAATTTGGATTTTTCTAGTATTATTCGAAGAATGGCCCATTTCTTAAAGGGCTTCTTACAAGCCCAAAGTAAAAAAAATTGAAAAGTCTGCTGAATTTTTAGGAATACCCCAGATTCACTAAGAAAAATATTACTTTCAAACTTTTTAAAGAAAAATATCACTTTTACTGAGAAGTAAATATTAGAAAAATATAAATTTCTCTTTAAAATTGGTATTTTTTAATGGTACTCGAGGTAACAAGTTAGATTATTTGAGTTAACTACTATAGTTACTTAAAGTAACTTGACTTATTACTTCAAATATCTAATCAACTACTAAAAGGTAGTATTTTCCTAAATACTTTTAAAATTGATATTTTTCTAATCTAAATTTGGGATTTTTCATACGATTTCAAGGAATTTTCCATTTGTTTTTGAAAAATTACTATAAAAAAAATCAAATTTCCTCTTTCTTAAACTTAAACATAAAAGGATTTATAACACTTTTACTACAAAAACCTAAACAACTTATAAAAATATAGAAGCCAGGCTTTTTTTCCAATTTTCATACCATTTTTATTGGGAAAATATCATTTTAATTTTTTTTGAAAAAGTACCATTTTTAAAATAGTTACTAGTTACCTATTATAATATATATTTGGTTACTAGTTTCTGGAAACAAGCTACTAGAAACTAGTTACTATTTTAAAATTGATATTATTCTAAATAATTCTTAGAAAATGTTATTTTTGTAATCAAAACTGTACCGTATCTTAAAAAAATGCAAACCACTATATTTTTCAAATTTTTATGAAAATACCGTGTAACGTCTAATTTACCCAACATAAAACTCAGTCATTTGGCTAAGGAGTCCACAAAAAAAAAATTTGTCCAAACAGTGCTAGTTGGACTGAGTCTTGAGTTGTGGGCATACTTTTCCCAAATGCCTATGGTCAGAATTTCATCGGGTTTCTAGCAATTTACTTGTAAAAACCCAAAATAATTATAAAAATACGAAGGTCAGACATTTTTAATTTTTTTGTATGGTTTTTATTAGAAATATATCACTCTTGAAAATTATTTTAGAAAAATACCATTTTTAAAATAGTTATTAGTTATCAATTTCTGAAAACTGGTTACTGATTACCAGTTATATACTAGTTATAAATAATTTTAGTTATTAGTTATCAGTTTCTGAAAATTAGTTATTGAGTTAGGGATGGAGACAGTAAATTCATCCAGTGAGAGTGTAATAGCATAATTAGGGCCTTAAGTACAATTTTGGCCAAATTTCAATAGGGGTATATGGCTATTTTGGTCAATTTTTAGTAAAGACACTTTTTTTTCTTGTTTAATACATGTAATTTTTTTCCCCCCCAAAATCCAGTGGGGGCATATACCCTCATTGGTCCCTTTCTCCCTATGCCCTTATATAGGTTACTAGTTAATATTTAAAAAATGATATTTTTCTAAATATTTTTTAAAAATAAAATTTTTCTAATAAAAACTATACCAAATCTAAAAAAATAGATCCCATTATATTTTTCAAAATTTATTGTTAACACTTGTTGAAGGATGGATGGGAAAAAAAGCACGTGATGGACTGTACAAAGGAGTGTATTGAAAAATTGAGTTCTAGTTAAAATTTACAGCAAGTTTCTCGGCTTTTACATGGTAGAATTCAAGGAGATTTTAGATAAAAATGATGTCATTGTCACAGATTGGTTAATTTAGAAAGATTTTGAACATTTATTTGATTCAAAGTTCAAATGATCACTACTTAACAAATTCAGAGACTTACGTGACGCAAACATAGGTAAAAATTATGTTCAACTCTAACATGTGAATAGACAAAAAATAAATTAAAAAATTAGACACACAAATAGCTGCATCTGATAGTAATGATTCAACACTTCAATTGTGGTACCTAAAATTCTCAAATGCATATTAAGCCAATAATAAATATGTTTTAAAAGCATATTAGGCATTAGAAGTCATTAATACAAATTTTATAGTAACATGTTCATTCTATATGTTATGTGTTTTTACATACATGTTATTATAGTAGTGATTATCGAAGTATTCTGATACAATGTACAGGTTCAATATCTTCAGAGAGAAAGCTCAGTGTGCTAAAAGAACAAAGAATACATTTTTGAAAGTAATATTATGTGCACATGCATTAAGATCATACTTGTTGATAACTTGGTCAAATAGTAGTTTTTCGGCAGAACACAATTTTTATGCATTTTGGTGTCGAATTCATTGTGTATATAATATATCAAATAGCTTTAACTTAATATTAAAGACTCATTTATAGCATTTTATTAGTCAGCTCCAACTAAGCACGAGGTAGCATTCATGACACTGATTTGTGTTTTATTCACTAAGCTAGCGTAAATTCAACATAATCGTGTAATGTCGATTTTATACATTCTAATAATTAGGTATTGATACTATGTTTGCGTTATTAATTGGAGTCTAATTAACTTATTTTTATGTATAGAAGGCAAGAAGTGAAGCAAAGACTTGAACTAGTCAAAGTGAAGTTTATGTAGGATTTTGAATTTATAGTTAATTTTTTTTGTTTCAGTACTTAAACTAAAGCTATTGTCTGTTGAATAATGGTCCTAGGAGCCCTTATATATTGCTAGAGATATAAGATTTAAGTATAGGATTAAAGTTAGACCTAAAGCCCCAAAGTTTACTAATTATAGAGATAAATATTTTCATGTGTAGAAGATTAAGTTTTCTATATTTGTAAGCTGATTTATTAAACTTAGAGTGTATATTTTATTGATTTTATTTTGTATTATACTCATTTGGTGGCTGAAAGTGATGACACATAAGTGTAAAAATGATTTTAAACTTTGTTAAACCGAAAAGTGTTCAAATGTGTTTATGCCATTCTAAGTAATTCTTTTTGAGGTATATATATGAGAATTGGCTTGTTAAATTTTATTGCAAGTTGAAAATTTTAATCATGTGAAAATAACCTAAAAATAAGAGAGATATTGTCCAAATATTTTAAAAATAAAATAGTACCATTTAGAAGCAAATAGACTAGTTTTACAAAATTATGTACCAATTTAGATCATTTTTGTATTAAAGAACTAGTATTTATATTTTAATACTTTTGAACAGTTTGTCAATACTAGTTATTTAAGTGATTTGTACACTTCTGAGTCATTTTAAGGTCAAGTTTTCAAATTTGGTGAAATTACTGATTTTGATCTTGTTCAAGAATCTTGATGCATTTAGTAAAATATGTATCCTAAATAATTGTAATTTATGACAGGTGATTAGCACACCAATCTCTAAAGGATACTGACCCTTTCCATAATCCATTTCTATTCAGGATATAAGATAAGTAAAGACTTATAACTGCATCACAAAAGTTACATAGAAGATGTGATTATGTGAAATTTACTTATTTTTGAAAATTATGAAATGGCATGTGCATGACATTCTTGCATGCAAATTAAAAATTTTATTATAGAATATTTAAAAGTGAATACCATTATACCAATTTTATAAGATAAGTTTTAATGACAATTACTAATAAGTCGGAGTTGGGTAGGTAAGTCTGTTGATGCAGACTCTCCTATTGAAGCAGGACTTGCGGATTTTATGATGTGTCTCGTTGAAGCGGGACAATATTAATACGGTGTGGGAAGCACTTTTGATGAGAGAAGGAGTTTTTAAAAACCTCACACGACAGTCGCACCTTATTTTTACTCTTGGCCAGAGTTTCTGCCCAATTTTATCACAGCCTATCAACTTATGGGACTAGCAATTTGCTAAGGGACCTAACTATAAGTATTTTTTTAAAAGAAAATGCATGGACTCAAAACTTTAAAAACGAAAACCGTACAATGAGAACTTGATGAGATTTTAAAGCATACATGAGTATGCATGGTTTTTACTTACTGAATTTTAGCTCATTTTAGTCTTGTGATACAGATGATGAAGCACATTTTGGTGTTAACTAGCTGGTTGTTTGACTTGTCTTTTGTTACCATGATTATATAGATGTGAATGAGCTTGACCTGTGGGTAATATTTTTATTTTGAGATATTTTGGTATAATGTAGATACTACTATTGATGACAAAATAGACTAGTAAAAACCTATTTTGATTGTATATTTTGTAAAAATACTTTTAACAAGAAATGTAATCCGGTAGGTTTTATTTAAAGGTTTTAGAAAGTTTAAATTTGACCATAATTTTTATATAAAACTAAAGATATGGTTTAAGAAATAATATTACTTCATAGTTTGACTATATATGATGATATAGTTAAACAAAAAAAAGTCTGAAAAATCTATTTCTAAGCCATGGAAATTAGTTTGGTAGAGATAGAAGGCAAGAAGTGAAGCAAAGTCTCAAAATAGTCAAGGTGAGGTTTATGTAGGATTTTGGATTTGTAGTTAATTTCTTTTGTTTTAGTACTTAAACTAAACCTATTTTTTGTTGAATAATGGTCCTAAGACTTATATATTGCTAGAAACATAAGATGTAAGTGGAGGATTAAAATTAGACCTAAATCCCCAAAATTTACCAATTTTGGATTAAAGTGTTTTCACGTGTAATGGATTAAGTTTTCTATATTTGTAAGCTGATTTTTTAAACTTAGAGTGTAAATTTTATTGATTCTATTTTATATGACACTCATTTGGTAGCTAGTAGTGATGACACACAAGTGTTAAAGTAGTCTTAAACTTTGTTAGACCGAAAAAATGTTCAAGTGCGCTTATGTCATTCTAAGTAATTCTCTTCGAGTTGTGTATGTGGGAATTGGATTATTAAATTTTATTGTAGGTTGAAAACGTAATTTTAATCATATGGAAATATCCTAAAAAGAGAAGAAGTATTGTCCAAATATTTTAAAAATAAAATAGTACTATTTAGAGGTAAATGGACAAGTTTTATAAAATTATATGTCAGCTTAGATTATTTTTGTATTAATGAACTAGTATTTATATTTTAATACTTTTGAACAATTTTTCAATACTAGTTATTAAGTACTAAGTATCTTAAGTAATTTGTACACTTTTGAGTCATTTTAATATCAAGTTTCCAAATTTGATGAAAGTACTGATTTCGATCTTGTTCAAGAATCTTGATCCATTTTTTTTAGTAAAATATGCATCCTAAATAATTGTAATTTATGACAGGTGATTAGCATACCAATCTCTAAAGGATATTGACCCTTTCCACAATTCATTTCTATTCAGGACATAAGGTAAGTAAAGACTTACAACTGCATCACAAGAGTTACATGGAAGATGTGATTATATGAAATTTACTTATTCTTGAAAGTTATGAAATGGCATGTGTATGACACGTCTTGCATGCAAATTGAAAATTTTCATTATAGAGTATTTAAAAGTGAATACCATTATACCAATTTTATAAGATAAGTTTTAATGGCAATGGCTAATCAGTCAGAGTTGGGTAGATAAGTCTGTTGATGCAGACTCTCTCGTTGAAGCGGGACTTGCGGATTTTATGATGTATCTCGTTGAAGTGGAACAATATTAGTGTGGTGTAAGATGCCCCTTTGATGAGGGAATGAGTTTTCAAAAACCTCACACGACAGTTGTACCTTATTTTTACTCTTGGATAGAGTTTCTGTCCAATGTTATCTCGATCTATCGACTTACGGGATTAGCAATTTGCTAAGGGGCATAATTATAAGTATTTTTTTTTGAAGAAAATGTATGGACTCAAATTTTGAAGAAAGAAAACTGTACAATGGGAACTTGATGAGATTTTAAAGCATACATGAGTATGCATAGTTTTTATTTACTGAGCTTTAGCTCATTTTAATCTGGTGATGCAGATAATGAAGTATTTTGGTGTTAACTAGCTGGTAGTCTGGCTTGTCTTTTGTTGCTATGATCATGTAAATGTTGATGAGCTTGACCTGTGGGTGATATTTTTAATTTGAGATATTTTGGTGTATTGTAAATACTACTACTGATGGCAAAATAGACTAGTGAAAACCTTTTTTGATTGTATTTTTGTAAAATATTTTTAACAAAAAATGCCATCCAATTGCTTTTATTTAATGGTTTTAGAAAGTTCAAATTTGCTTATTTTTTTTTTTTATAGAACTAGAGACATGTTTTAAGAAAAAATAATACTTCATAGTTTGACTATATATGATAATATAGTTAAACTAGGAGAGTGTTACACTGTTGGTATTAAAGCAGAGGTTTAATTGTTTTTGAAGACTGCCTACATGTATATGATTATGTGACAAAAAGCTTAGTCAACCAGTAAGTTTTAATTTTTTGTGTTTGCATTAAATTTGATGCCATAGGTTATGACATGTTATACTTATATTATTAGTTATTATGCGTGGATATAAGTGAGAGGGCAACTGTACAGAGAATCATGCCAAGAGGTAATGGTCAAATTTGTGAGCAAATGAGTGATAAGAGGTATATTACTAAAAATGAGATCAACAAGGATGTTGTTATAGGTAGGTTAACACAGTTGGTTGAGACACAAGACAATTAGAATGGCTTATAGAAAGAGCAGAAGGATATGGAGAACAAGTACTATCACAGGCCGTAGCTAAACAAGAAAATTATGAATCAGGTTATGAGAGATTTAGAAAAAAATAAGCCTCTAGCTTTCAAGAGTGAAACTGATCCATTATTGGTAGAAGAGTGGATTCGAAGTATTGAGGGTATCTTTGATTATATTAGAATTCCTGATGAGTAAAAGGTTTCATTTGCCACTTTTAAGTTCCAGATGAATGCTAGATATTAGTGGGATTCTATGAAGTCTATCACTGATATTACAGTCTTAAGAGATATTCTATCAAAAATATTTCAACAATACACACAGAATGATGAAGGTTATTGAGTTTATTAATTTGAAATAGAGAAGTATGTCTGTTAGTAACTACATAAAGAAATTTGAAGATTTATCTTGATTTGCTCTACACATCGTGAGAAGTAATGAGCTAAAAGTAAACTAATTCCTCCAAGGGCTCAAGAAAGAAATTTATAGAGATGTTAAGATATCTACTCAAAGAGATATGCTATATGCTGAGGTTGCAGAGAAAGCTCTTGAAACAAAAGAGGCTGAGCTAAGGGTTATAAAAGCTTAGGACATTCGGAGGAATACTAATATGGCAAGAAGAAACACAACCTTTGGATGAGGATCTCAACCAAGGGTTAGCAGAAATAAAAGAAAGTGGCAACATAATCAACAAGAAACCTATAAGTCCCCAAAATGCCAAGCTACAAGCAACAAACACAATTAGATACTACTCAGAAAACTATTTATTCTAAATGTGAAAAGACTCATCGTGGGGAATATCTAATGGGTTATGGTGCTTGATTCTTATGTGGAAAGTTTGAATACTTTGCCAAATTGTTCAAACACTTCAGAGGAGTAGAGGAAAGTCCAAGGCGAACTTGCTTGTTATAGCAGGTGAAATTCTTATCTTTAGTACTTCTATTCATGTATTAATAGATGTAGGAGCTATACATTCATTTGCATCACCTGGATTTGTGAGGAAATTAGGCAAAACACTAAAATACTTGAATTTCAAATATTGTATGACCATTCCATCAGGAGAAGCATTATGTTCTGATCAAGTTCTCAAGGCATGTCCAATCTAAATTAGTAGTAAAGACTTATATATAGATTGAATAGTATTGGATATGAAAAATTTGGAAGTTATCTTGGGTATGGATTGATTATCAAAATACCATGCTACTATTGATTGCTATTTGAAGAGGATAGTATTTCAGCCACTTGGTATAGAGAAGTTCACTTTTGTTAGTACTAGTGGAAACTCGATGATTCCAATCATTTCCTCTATAAAAGCAAGGAAGTTACTGGAAAAGGGATGCATGGGTTACTTGGCAAACATAATGGAGACTAGAGAAAAGTTAAAAGTGAAGCTTGAAGAAGTACCAATAGTTAATGAATTTCTTGATGTATTTCTTGAAGATTTGTCTGGGTTACCATTTGAAAGAAAGATTGAATTTGTTATTAACTTATTGCTCGGTACAACTCCTATCTCCAAGGCACCTTATAGAATGGCTGCAGTAGAGTTAAAATGATTGAAAATATAGTTACAAGAATTGTTGGACAAGGGTTTTATTCACCCAAGCTTTT
Organism: Parasponia andersonii; assembly: GCA_002914805.1. NCBI lineage: Eukaryota > Viridiplantae > Streptophyta > Magnoliopsida > Rosales > Cannabaceae > Trema > Trema andersonii. The sequence goes on from JXTB01000146.1 coordinate 486,131, forward strand.
CACCATAGGATGCTCTAGTTTTATTTGTAAAGAAGAAAAATGGGACTATGAGGCTTTGTATTGAATATGGAGAGTTGAATAAGGTCACAATAAAAAACAAGTATCCTCTTTCTAGAATTGATGATTTGTTTGATCAACTACAGGGAGCTTCTGTGTATTCGAAAATTGACTTTAGATTAGGATACCATCAGTTAAAAAATTAAGGAAGAAGACATTTCGAAAACGACTTTCAGAACTAGATATAGACACCATGAGTTTTTGGTGATACCCTTTAGATCAACTAATGCCCCAGCTACTTTCATAGACATGATGAATAGAGTATTCAAGGATTTCTTAGATAAATTCGTTATAGTTATCATAGATAATATTCTGATTTATTCACTCTCAAGGGAGGAGTATATAGAATATTTGAGGACTGTATTGAGAATTCTTAAGGAAAAATAGTTGTACACTAAGTTTAAGAAGTGAGAATTCTGGTTAGGGAAAGTTATCTTCCTTGGTCATGTAATTTTTGAAAGTGGTATTTCTATAGATCCAACGAAAATTAAAGCTATGAGTAATTGGACAAGACCTACAAATATTTTTGAGATTTATAGCTTCTTGGAGTTAGCTAGTTATCGTAGACATTTTGTTGAAGGGTTTTTAAATTTGGCTTTCCTATTGACTCACTTAAAAAGGAAGAATGTGAAGTTTCAATAGGATAATAATTGTGAAAAAAGTTTTGAGGAATTGAAGCATCATTTAGTGACAGCCCCTAAACTTTCGATAGCATCTGGATTCAGGAGATTTATTGTTTATAGTGATGCCTCAGAGAGTAGTCTAGGATGTGTTCTGATACAAAATGATAAAGTCATTGCTTATGCCTCTAGAAAATTAAAGAAATATGAAAAAAAGTATCCTACTAATAATTTAGAGCTAGCAGCAGTTGTCTTTGTATTGAAAATTTGGAGACACTATCTTTATGGAGAGAAATATGAGATCTACACAGATCACAAGAGTCTCAAGTACTTCTTTACCCAAAAGGAATTGAATATGAGACAAAGAATATAGCTTGAACTAGTGAAAGATAATGACTGTAAGATTAACTATCATCCAAGAAATGCCAATATGGTTGCTGATGCTCTTAGTAAGAAATCATTAGCTGCTATGATTATTAACTATGTTGATATGAAATATTTCTTAATGGATTTACATAAGTTCGAGTTAGAGATTATGTTTACAGGTTTAACAAAAAAGATTGGCATCTCTTACTCTTCAACCAACAATTTTAGAGAGTATCAAACTAGATCAGAATAAAGAATCCCTATTTAATGAATTTAAAGATTAAGCTATAATCTAGAAAGGAGATGGCTTTCCAAAATTCTAGTGATGGTGTAATCAGATATGAATTTAGATTGTGTGTACCTAGTGGAATTGTTAGAAAAGAGATTTTGATGGAAGCTCATACCACTTCCTATGTTGTGCATCCTAATACTACAAAGATGTATAGAGACTTAAAAATACATTATTGGTATCCTAATACATTATTGGTGGCCTAGTATGAAGAAAGATTTGGTATAGTTTGTAGAGCAGTGCCTCACGTGCCAACAAGTCAAAACTGAATATCAAAGACCTATTGGAAAATTAGCCTTTGAACATACTACAATAGAAATGGGAAGAGATTGCCATAGATCTTGTTGTTAGACTTCCTAAGACAAATAAAGGACATGATGCTATTTAGATGATTGTGGATAGATATACCAAATTAGCTCATTTTCTTCCGATTAGAAAAACTTATAACTTGGACCAGCTTGCTTGGTTATATGTTCAGAAAATTGTGAGATTGCATGGTATTCCAAAAGTTATCATTTCTGACTGAGATTCTAGATTTACTTCAAAATTTTGGAGGAGTGTTCAAGAGGCAATGGGTACAAAATTGACATTTAGTATAATTTTTCATCCCCAAATTGATGGATAATCAAGGAGAACTATACAGATACTTGAAGACATGCTCAGAGCCTATGTATTGGATTCCTATTGATCTTGGAGCGAATACTTGCCACTTATAGAATTTGCTTACAATAACAGTTACCAAGCTTCCGTTAAAATGCCCATATATAAAGCATTTTAGGGTAGAATTTGTAGATCTCCTACTCATTGGGATGAGATGGGGAAAAGAAAATTTCTTGGTCTGGAGTTGATAAGAGAGATAAATAAGGTAGCAAAAAAAATTCAAAAAAGGAGACTAGATACTCAAAATGGATAGAATGTTATTCAGATCCTTAAAGAAGAAAACTAGAATTTAATGTTGGAGATAAAGTGTTCCTGAAGGTTACTCCCATAAAAGAAATAATGAGGTTTGAGAAGAAAAGGAAACTAAGTTCTAGATATGTAGGTTCTTTTGAGATACTCAACAAGTTGGAGATATTGCCTATAAACTCGCTTTGCCATCTTTATTATCGAACGTACACAATGTATTTCATGTCTCTATATTAAGAAGATACATTTCAAATCTTTCACATATTTTGAATTATAAGCAATTAGAGCTAAGTCAAGACATGAGTTATGAGGAACATCCAATGAAGATCTTGGATACAAAAGAGAATGAACCTAGAAATAAAAAAATTCTCTTGGTCAAAGTGCTGTGGAAAAACCAAAATGTAGGGCACATGAAAAAGAGAAGAAGAGATGAAAACTAAGTATCCATACTTATTTGGGTAAGAAAATTTCGAGGATGAAATTTTAAAAGGAGGGGAGAATTGTGATACCCAAAATTCTCACATGCATACTAAGCCAATAATAAACATATTTTAATTGTATATTAGGCATCTATAAGCCAGTAATACAAATTTTATAGTAACATGTTTCTTCTTTATGTTATGTACTTTTACATACATGTTATTACACTAGTGATTGTCGATGTATTTTGATGTAGTGTAAAGGTTTAATACCCTTAGAAAAAGAGTTTGGTATACTAAAAAAACAAAGAATATAATTTTGAAAGCAATATTATGTGCACATACATTAAGATTATACTTGTTGATAACTTGGTCAAGTAGTAGTTTTTCGGTAAAATATAATTTCACGTATTTCAATGTCGAATTCATTGTGTCTTTAACATATCAAATAGCTTTAATTTAATATTTATGAATTATTTATAGCATTTTATTAGTTGGCTTCAGGTAAGCACGAGGTGATATTCATAAAATGTATTTGTGTTTTATTTCACTAAGCTAGTTTAGATTTAACTTAATCACGTAATGTCGATTTTATGCAATCTAATAATGAGGAATTAATACTATGTTTGCATTGTTAATTGGAGTCTGATTGACTTATTTTCATGTATAATGATTGGTTATGGTACTAGGTTCCACCAAATTACAATAAGATTGGCCATATGGGATTATAGGTCAAAGTATGACTAAATTTCACTTTCTAAGCTAGGATTCACCAACTTTGTCTACACTTAGGTGTATGGGAGTGACCAATAATGTGCCAACTTGGACACATGGAAAGTAATGTACGAATACCCAAAATATCCCTTAGAATTTAATTTTAATTCTCTACTTATTTCTACTTATATAATGGTTCCTTCAGGTCCGCTTAAGTCTGAAAAATATATTTCTGTGTCTTAGGAATAAGTTTGGTGGAGATAGAAGGTAAAAAGTAAAGCAAAGACTCAACTAGTCAAGAAGAGATTTATGTAGGAATTTGAATTAGTAGATAATTTCTTTTGTTTCAGTACTTAAACTAAAGTTATTGTTTGTTGAATAATGATCCTAGGAACCCTTGTATATTACTAGAAATATAAGATCTAAGTGAAGGATTAAAGTTAGACCTAAAGTCCCAAAGTTTACTAATTATAGAGTTAAGTATTTTTATAAATAGTAGATTAAGTTTTCTATAGTTGTAAGCTAATTTCTTAAATTTAGAGTGTATATTTTATTGATTCTATTTTATATGACACTTATTTAGTTGCTAGTAGTGATGACACACAAGTATAAAAGTAGTTTTAAACTTTGTTAAATTGAAAAAGTGTTCAAGTGCGCTTATGCCATTCTAAGTAGTTCTCTTTGAGGTGTCTATATGAGAATTGACTTGTTAAATTTTATTATAGGTTGAAAACTATGATTTTAATCAGGTGGAAATATCCTAAAAAAATGGGAGGTATTCCAATATTTTAAAAATAAAATAGTACCTTTTAGAGGCCAATGGACTAGTTTCACAAAATCATGTGCTAGTTTAGATAATTTTTGTATTAATGAACCAACATTTATATTTTAATACTTTTGAACAGTTTTTCAATGCTAGTTATTAAGTACTAAGTACCTTAAGTAATTTGTACATTTCTGAGTCATTTTAAGATCAAGTTTCTAAATTTGTTGAAAGTACTGATTTTGAGCTTGATCAAGAATCTTGATGCATTCTTTTAGTAAAATGTGCATTCTAAATAATAGAAATTTATGACAGATGATTAGCACACCAATTTCTAGAGGATATTGACTCTTTCCACAATCTATTTCTATTTAGGACACAATGTAAGTAAAGAATTACAACTGCATAATAAGAATTATATGGAAGATGTCATTATGTGAAATTTACTTATTCTTGAAAGTTATGAAATGGCACGTGCATGACACATCTTGTATGCTAATTGAAAATTTCAGTATAGGATATTTAAAAGTGAGTACCATTATACCAATTTTATAAGATAAATTTAATGGCAATGGCTAGTCTATCGTAGTTGATATGTAAGTCTGCTGATACAGACTCTCCCGTTGAAGCGAGACTTGCAGATTTTATGATATGTCTCATTGAAGCAGGATAATATAAGCGCGGTATGGGATGCCCCTTTGATGAGAGAAGAAGTTTTTAAAAACCTTACATGATGGTCACACTTTATTTTTACTCTTGGCCAAAGTTTCTACTAATGTTATCATGGCCTATCGACTTACGAGACTAACAACTTGCTAAGGGGCCCAACTATGAGTATTATTTTTAAAGAAAATATATGGACTCAAATGCTTAAGAAAGATAACAACTTGCTAAGGGGCCCAACTATGAGTATTATTTTTAAAGAAAATACATGGACTCAAATGCTTAAAAAAGAGAACTGTACAATGAGAACTTGATGAGATTTTAAAGCTTACATGAGCATGCATGGTGTTTACATACTGAGATTTAGCTCATTTTAGTCTTGTGATACAAATAATGAAGCATATTTTGGTGTTGACTTAGTTGTTTGGCTTGCCTTTTTTCGCCACAATCATAAAGATGTGGATAGGTTTGACTTGTATGCGATATTTTTATTTTAAAATATTTTGGTATAATGTAAATATTATTACAGATGGCAAAATAGATTGAGAAAAATCTCTTTTGATTGTATATTTTGTAAAAAAAAACTTTTAACAAGAAATACCGCCTTGTTAATTTTATTTAAAGGTTTTAGAAAGTTTAAATTTCCCCACTTTTTTTTAGAACAAAAGATATTGTTTAAGAAAAAGTAATACTATATAGTTTGACTGTATATAATAATGTAGTTAAATTAGAGCGTGTTACATCAATATTTATACATTTAGCATATTCTTTTACTATTATAGAATGTAGAAGTGAGCATCAGTTGGGTGGGGTAAGCTACACTGCTCACCCAAATCGACCAATTGAATTTTGGATTGTATTTTTATAACTCAAAATCCGTCTAATTAATTGAAATTTCAATCTTAGCCCACCTAAAATTTTGGCTAGGTTAACCTGAATAAGGTTCTGTGTGTTTTTTTTTTTTTGGTAAAAAAAGAAAAAAAGGTCAAAAGGCAACAATTGTAGGGTTTAGGATTTCAAAGTTTGTTTATTATTGGGAGGGGGAGGGGGGTCTTTTCTGATCGAAGGGCTTATAAAAGGTCCAATTTTGATAAAAAAAAATTCTATAACATACTTATTATCACATAATAATATATCTCATATTCTTCCCCTTTTTTTGCATCTGTTTAAAATAAAAAATAATAATATGTCAAAAGAAAAATTCACGCTCTCTTTTAAAAAGATAAATCTCTTTTTTAAAAAAAAAAAATTCATAATCTATTTAAAAATAATAGGGAAAGAGGGGACACAATCTCACTCCACAAAAAGAAGGATTGATCTTTGAATTGTTCGGTAAGTTTCTCTCGTATTTGAATCCTTAAAATTCTACTATATAAAGGTTTTGATCTTTTATCCTTTTCGATTAAGAAATCGTCACTCTCACTATTTAAAAGAAGAGATGAATGATTCTGGAATTCACGGATGAGAAAGAACATATGGAGAAATACAAAAGAGAGAGAGGATGAAAGTCTATAGGAGAATAATTCAAAGATCGATTTTTCTTTTTTGAAGTAAGATCGTGTGTAATTTTTTTTAAGAGATTGTTCATTTTTTTCCTAGATAGATTGCATTTTTTTTTGAACAAATCCTAAATGTGAATTATTATTATGTGATAATGAGCATGTTATAATTTTTTTTAATCAAAATTTGATTTTTTATAAGCCGTCTAATTAGAAATGAAATCCTTTTCCTACATGTAGGAGGATTTTTTTTTTCTCCTTTTACTCTAGAAGTCCTCTTATAATTATATATATATCTAAGACAATAAATTAAATAATAAGTATTATCTTTTTTTGATCGTATTGGGTTATATTAGACAAATTATCAAATTATACAAGTTGTTAATCGTCGAACTTTGTGCTCATCCCTAATAGAATGGGATACTTTAACCCATGTTCTTATATAATTCACCTCTAGGATATAGTGCAATTGGATTAAAGGCAACTGATATTCAACAAGGTACAAGGCTAGTAATAACACGTTCTCACAACCACAAAGCCATCATAGGTGCCCCCCTCACTTTCTTGAATATTGTATTTTTTTACCACATTTTTATTTAAAAATTCAATTTTATCTTTTCTTTGCCCCTCCTAAATTTTTATAGTTATAGTGTTTGCCCCCTATTTTATAAAGAAAATTCAATAATTCCCCTCATATGACCACTTTTTTTTTTTTTGTTTTGTTTGAATTTTATTCATGTTATTTTGAAATACTTTGTTCTCTCCCTTACTTTAGATAATATTTCTTTGGACTCACTTTATATATTCTTTTTAGTTCTATATTAATTTATGTTAAATAACATATTTCAAAATTAGCTAAAAAAATTTTGAAAAAAATTCCCCTTAAAAACAATTCCTGGCTTCGTCACTGCGTTCTCATATCTTCTTATGCTATTAGCATAGTGACTGATTATATGCCGAAGGAAATGGACTTAGCAATGTGGTTTTTCGCATGTATAATATATTGTTATTTTGATATTAACTTAAAGCTAACATGGCCTACCACTGAGTGGGGTGATCCGGTGGTAAGGCTTGAAATGTGGATGGCTGTGGTCAAGAGTTTGAGTATTAGGTAGCCTTTTTGAGATTTTAAATATTATAGCTTGTTCTTATCAGTCCAAATACCCAATGTAGAGTACTTGGGACCATATTCATTTTTTCCCTATTGTAGTTTAACATAATGCTCGCGTTAGCATATTAAAGAGAAAAGACTAAAGTCAATCTTATTTCAATTTAAGTTGGACCAGTTAGAAATAGATATGATTAAGATCACATTACGTAAGTTTCATGCTATATTCTATACCCAAACTATGTCATTCAGGAATATTAGTATGATGATCATTGAGGGTTCTAGTTGCCATTTTTATAAGTGCAACAATGAGTGCTTTGGTCCTATGCTAATATAACTGATGGATTAAATTGTTACTTTCGGGATATTCAGAAATAATATGGTATTTNTATGGCCCAAGTGGGAGAATACTAGAAAATTTTACATTTTCTATATGGATATGGGCTAAATATTATGTTAATTGTGTCAGGCTATTTCATTTTGTATAAACCCAATAGAATTACGATCAAATGAGGATTGGGCATAGAATCTCCATTAGATGTAGATCAAAATATAGATACCCATTGGATATTTAACTATGGGTGATGGATATCTTAATTGGGTTATTCATCCACAATTAGGTTAGGGTTATGGTCCTCAAAACTAAAGAAAAAGATGTACTCATTTTTTGTTCAGCCTCCATCTTTACCAAGAGAGAATTCCATTAGAACATCTCAAAATTTTAGTTGTGAAAGACTCTTAAATCCCTTCAAGAAATCAAGCCACCATAAATAGCTTCTGCTTAAGGATCAATCTTCGAGTCTTCAATAATATCTAAAACTATAGATAATAGTAAGCTCACTACACCTTAACTTATTTATTTAACATGGATGCTCCTATGTTAAGAGTAGACACATTTAGTGTTGTCTACATAATATATGTTATAAATGATATGTTATTTGATTTATTCCTAAAAGGTTTTTCTTTTTTACTTTTTGGATACGAAATGGGAAGTAAAGCTGCAATATTGAGTTTACAAAGTTAAGAGCAATAAGTTACCCCATTTAAAAAAGAAGTTGGTACGGGACTTGTTATGACGTCAAGAGCTTCAATTTGATGATAATTTGCATACTTGAAATAATAACAGATTTCTTGGATGTTGGGTCCTTCAGTGTTGAAGTATTCTACCTCTTCTAGATTCATCAAAGGTCCATAGTTTTTGAAATTATAAGTTTATTTCAGGGCTTCATGATTGCCTATCTGTAGTTGATAAGCTAAAAAATAAGGATGTGATGTCCTTGAACCTTGTGGGGAATTTTATTATGTCCAGAACCGGAAAATTGCTTACTTGCTTTGATCCCTGTCTGGAAATCTTGATTGCTACATGAATTTCTCTTACGGTTTTATATCGTGTCTAGATTTTTTTCTAAGTCATATATTTCTAGTACTGCAATAACTTAATATGTTCCTCACATGTCGATGGCAGTCTTATGTTTAGCCTTTCATCAAACTATTTATGTTGCAGTCTTGCTCAGGTTTCGTGATTTGTAGACAATTACTGTTACTAGCTTCTACCAACTCTGATCTTTTACATTCATACTGTGTTGACCAGGCGCTTATCAAGGCTCGAAATGTTGAAACGTGGAGGAAAGGGGCAACCCAAGAAGGGTCAAGGCAAGTGTGTTTCTAAACGTAAATAGAGGTAAGATCTTGAAATTCTGTCGAAATGTTTCTCAGTTAGTCTTTTGAATTGAAGGACTAGTAAAAGCAACATTTAATAGTTTCGATGTAGCAGCATTAAGAATTTTGATGTTTCTGTTTTGATCCCCCATTTTCAATCTAGTGACATAGTGCACTTTGTAATCTGCCTTGGGATATTGTAATCTGTGATGTGAGTGAGGAAATAATAGATTGATGAGGTAATTCGAGGTTGGACCTATTTTTGTTCAGGCCTTAGTTGCTATAAAGAGCTCATTATTGGAATTTTGGAACCTTTTTCTTATTTGCTTTTGACAAGAAAGCCAGTTTGGGAATTCAATCCTTCGGCTTGTTTGGTGGCTAGTTTGGGAATTCAATCTTTCAGCTTTGTTTGGTGGTCCGAACTAAGAGTTAGGACTGAACTCTTTTATCGAGGATCGTATTTGGATCCAAGAATGATTAAAAAATTTTGAGCCCAAAAAGAATTAAAAAACGAGTCTGATTCTTTTTTCTAATCTTCTGTCTATTAGATTAAATTAATCTAACTTTTTATTAGGTTAATTTAGTCACAATTTTTGGTTAGGTTAATTTAGTCCTAAGCTCAGCAGCACAAATTTTATTTTTTTTCCTTTAATAATTTTTTTAATTAATATAAATATATATAAATATTAATTAAATTCTAATTTTTATTTTTTTAACTAAAAGATATATTTTAATTTTATATACCTATTTTTCATTAAAAAAATATTAAAATCATATCATTTTATATAATTATTATTTGAATTTATCTTTTCTATGTTTTGAATTATTTATTTATAAATAAAATATAATTAAAACTATATTTAAAAAATTATTATATATACTTTGTTTTAGTCCTATATTATACCAAACATAATATAATACTAAATAACATTATTTAGTCCAATCTCGTTTAATAATACATTTATATCCAATGCAATGTTATGTGCCAAACGCAAGGTGTTATACCTTGGTAGCGGGCTCAAGCATTAATGCGAGTTTCACTTCCAATTTTCAATTTTTATCTTGTCTCGACAAAAACGGGAAACGGAAAGACGACATTTTTGGGCGAAAAAAAAAATAGAGACATTACTAGGATTGTGCTGTGGTCATAAAATTTTTTTTACCTTCATTATCATTAAAGTTATGACTACCAGCTGTCATTGTGGTCAAAAATTTTATGACTACCGGTAAGTCAAATTGTTAACGGTCTTAGAAATTTTTTTAATATTTAAAAAAAAAAAGTAATGCAGAGTATTTAATTATCTATGACAAATGTTCGGTTTTTTTTTTTAATTATTTTAAGAAATGACTTTTTTTTTACGTATTCAATAAATGTCCGTTTTTGTTGTCTCCGCCACCCCCATGGCCATTTTTATGTTTTAAATCAATTTTATTTGTCAGTATGTATTATTATATCAACATATCGATTTCGTTTATTAATGTATCAATTTCATGTCAGTACATTAATTACGGTAGGATAGTTTCTTAGTTTTATATGAAGTTTGTCAATATATAAGTTTTATTAGTAAAATAATAAATTGATAGAAATACTTAAAAACTGCTATATTTTGCCTTTTTTTGTTAACTCGGCTCTTTTGCAAATTTTTGACAAATTCGGCATTTTTTTTTTGAAATAGTGTTTGAAAAACGATAAGAAATTGAACCTAAAATTTGGTCAAAAAGCCTATAAAAGAATCGTTTGGGCCCAAATTACTCCTATCTAGGTCGAAATCCCTGACTAAAACATTGGACTGTACCTCCAGTGCGTGTTGAGGTTCGTCTACCTCCCAGCCCATTGGGCCAAAATACCTTTTTGGGCTTTACATTTCCAGGCCCAAAGTACCAAATGTTGAAAATCTCCAGATGGGCCGAATTTTTTGAAAAATCCCGATTTGATTTAGAAAAGTATCACTTTTTAGTATTATTTTAGAATGAAATGGTACTTGAGGTAACCAGTTGGCCTAGAGGTAATTAATTTAGAAGTTTTCTCAGGTTACTTGATCGGTTAACTCATGTATTTCATCAATTAATAAAAAGTGGTATTTTTTAAAATACTTTTAAAAATAAAATTTTTCTAGTTAAATCTGAGATTTTTCAAACAATTACAAAACCCAGGAATTTTCATTTTTTTTCTTGAAAAATTACCATAAAAAATCAAACTTCCTCCTTTTTTTGTTTGAATTTTTTAAAAAATGACATTTGTATAAGTGTTCATTACTTTTTGACATATAGGCTATAGTCAAAGTTTTCTTTACTATGAAAAATGACATCATGTCAAGAAGCTTTTGACTATAAGTCAATGCATGACACTCTTTAAAAAATAGAGTACTTATAAGAAATAACTTTTTTTAGATCAATTTAAAAAATGACCCGTTTTTTATACTTATGACCGTTTTATAACTTTATTTTGATAAATGTCTATTTTTTAGTTGATCTATCTTTTATAAAATAAATCAATTTCTTATAAAGTAAATCAAGTTTTCAAAATGTAAATTAATTTTTTAAAAAATAAATCAATATATTTTGATATATTAAATATAAAAAATACCCATTTTAAATTATTTTCAAAATTTGATTATTTTTAACCGTATTTAAAAAACGACTATTTTGTAAATTATGATCTAAAATTTAACCATTTAGCTAAAAAGTCCGAAAAGAATCACAAAAGTGTCGTTTTGACCCTCATCCATATCCTTTTCTCAGATTGGACTTGGTCTTTTGTCGTGGGTCTGCTTTCCCAAAGTGCACATGGTCAAAATTTCATCGGGTGGTAAGCACTACAAAATAGAAAGGATTTGTGGCACTAAATATTTCTGAAATAAATAAATGTTCAAAAAACTTTCTAAGTGAATTAATTTGTGATAATAGTGTTCTTTTTGTTTAACATTGTTAATGCTTGTTGAAGGATGGACGGAAGAGAAAGCACACGATTGATCGTACAAAGGAGAGGGGGAAAATTGAGTTCTAGTTCAAATTTGCCGGCAAGTTTCTACTTTCTAGGCTTTTACTTTACATGGGAGAATTTAAGGAGATTTTTTATGAAACAGATATTATTATACAAATTAGTTAATTCAGGAAAATTTTGGACACCTATTTAATTCAGAGATCAAATCATCCCTACTTTACAAATTCATGGACTTAAGTGCCACAAACCCAGGTAAAAATTTTGTTAAACTCAAACATGTGATTAGACAAAAAAAGAAAATTAAAAAATTTAGCACAAATACTTGCATCTGATAGTAATGGCCGTTCAGCCTGTTCATCCATTCAGGGTGCTCTTATACCATTATAGAATGGGATAGTATTCACTGTAACATATTTTCTTATACTATTCTAGGATACAATGCGATTGGATTAAAGGCAACTTATACTCAACAAATTACAAGGCAAATAATAAGACGTTCTCATATGATCGTATGATATTATCATGGTGATTGATCACAAAAGAAATGGATTTAACAACACTAATAATGGTGGTTTTCACATGTATGATGTTTTGCCGTTTTGATGTTTGCTTAAAGCTAAGATGGCCTTGGAAGTTGAACCCGTATGTATTCTACTGTTAAAGGCTCTATTTTTAAAAACAGTATCCTACTCATTGGTTCTTAATTGCGATAATAATACTTTAATACTTGTAATTTGAAAGTTTGTTTAATTTTTTTTTATTTTGATTACTATCGATATGAATTTTTAAGATTCAAATTCTGTAACAAATTTGTAATAAATTTATAATTTTGATCATTGAGTTTGCGTAATATCTTTTTAAACTTTAAAGATATATATATATATATTAAATTAGTTATTTAAAATTAAAATTAGTTAAATTTATCTCGAAAATAACAAATATTAAAATAAAAAATAAAATAAAGATATGCAAAATCCTATAATTTTGAGAAATTATGGAGGATGTTCTTTTTTCATCTTTTATTTTAACAAATGTTCATTTTTCTTTTTTTTTTTTTTATAACTAAATGACCAGATATATATGTATTTTTAGACTTAACAATATGTTTATATAACAGTTTTAAATTATGTGTTGAGTATATAAATTTTTATACTGAGTATATGATGGTACATATTTATATATCAGTCACTTTATTATAATATTTAAAATATAGATATTTACTTAAAATGGACCAAAAATTCAATCACTGTGCTATAAGACCTTATAATTTTATTAGTATTATCAATTTTAATTTAAAAAAAAATATTTCAGTTAACTCATCAAAATTGGTGTTAGACTAAAAAAACATATCAATTTGTTACAAGTCTTAAATCTAAAATTAATATCGATAATAACTGTAAAATGNATTAATGCTATTTCTCTCTCTTACTTTTTACAATAAAAAAATATATGTGCTAAATTTTCATTGACCAAATTGATACCTATGCATAAATAAAAAAAAAATACCTACTGCATTGATGCCCATACATAGGGTAGATGAAATTACGAGGGTGTTAGGTAGAACAGGCTCACCACAAATGATGAAGCATGGGAGGTCAAGTCAAATCCAAATCCAATTGTTGACATAAACCTACCGCTTCCACCCTTAAAATCAAAGAGGCATCTAGGTATTGTTTGATTAATAACTTCCATTTTTTAGTTTTTAAATTGAAAAATGAATAATACTATTGTAACTCTTATAAAGCCAAAAATAAAAACAGTTATTTATCTATAAATTGTATAAAATACTTAACAATCACAAGTGCCTTGTAAAATAAAAATTAACTTCTTGTCTTTTTTTCTTGAAAAAAATAAACTCACTTACATTTTAATTGAACCCACATGCCCTTTGAGATGATAAAACTATCTTGTTGAATGTAGTACATGATAATTTGAAATCTAAGTACATGAAAAAAAAAAAAAAATCTATTACAAGATGTGCTAGTCAGTTTAAAAAAGGATAAGCGGTAGGAGTTATTTTCCCACCCCCACCACCCCCCAAAAAAAAGAAATCTTTAATTACTACATCTCAGTTAATCATCTATATCTATGTGGATCTAAACATATAAGTTATAACATACGTATATGAATGAAATAAAGAATAACATCCGAAAAGTGATTGTTTTTCTCTTTAAACAATAACAATTTGACATGATGAGTAATACTGTCAAAGTTGTTCTTCATTAAAACATTGTCAAGCTAACACATTATCTTTTATTTTGTTATCGCGTTATAAGCGGTATTTAGCAATTTGACCTAATACGACCAGGAATGTGTTAGTTGTAACTTATATGTCAATTAATATAAATAAATCAATCAACCTTTTAAGTGTTATAATATCGCTACAAAAAAAGCGTAAAATAAAAAGGACTTTAGACTTTAGCTATAGAGATGGGTTAATGGTAATATTAGTCCCCAACTTATTATTATTTTGACATATTATTCCTTAACTTTTTTTTGTGACATTTAAGTATTAAACATTTTTTGTTTTAGTACCATTGGTCATCTTGCTATATTCCATCCAAGATTTTGTTAAAATTCATTTGAATGAGAGAAAATTTTCACCATTTATATTAATTTTTCAATTTTTTAACAATTTGATCCCTATTTTTTCGTACTCATATTTCTGATTAATAATACTGCATTTCTCAATTTTTTAGAAAATTAAAATTCTAAAAAATTAATTTTGCAAAAGATTGACAGATGCAATAACATAAAAAAAAAAAATGAGCATTTAATGGAAAACTATAAAACTTTTTAGGCTTATTTGCTGCAAATAATTCATTAATTTTTTTAGAATAATCATTTATAGTTACATGAACATTGAATGGATATAATAAATTTTCAGTCAAATTTAACTAGTATAAAAGCGTATATGTGAAATTTTTTTGTTTTAAAAATGGTAATAATTAATGGAAAATTCTAAAACTTTTCAGGTTTATTTGCTGCAAATAGTTAATTAATTTTTTAGAATAATCATTCATAACTATATGAACATTTAATGAATATAGTAAATTTTCAGTCAAATTTGACTAATATAAAAGTGTGCATGTGAATTTTTTTTGTTTTAAAATTGGTAAGATAGTTATTTTTTGTTCATAAAGTTACTTTAGTTTAATTTTGTTCATAAGATTACTATAACTAAGTTTTATTAGTATAAATTTTTTTCTTTTTTAAATTTGGTTTTTAAATGAATTATTTATTTTATATTCGTTTTTCAATTTTTATTTTCCGAAAAATTGATAGACTCAACATTGTTAATCGGAAATATGAGTACCAAAAAATAAAGATCAAATTATTAAATAATTAAAAAATAGAGATTAACAGTACAAAATTTTTCTTATTCAGATGAATTTTAATAAAATCTTGTATGTAACATGCTTAAAAGACAAATGGTGCCAAAAAATAAATAAATATTTAGTACTTAAATATCAAAAAAAATTAACTAATATGTCAAAATGATAATAAGTTAGGGACCATTAGTGCCAAATCTATAGAGATTAGAGATAGTTAACCTGATTTAAATTTTAAACTCACCTCAATTTACTGTTTATTATTCTATCTTGTAGTGCGTATGTATAAGTAAAACCATACTTTTTTCCAACTCGTTCATCAAGATTGGCGGTTGGAACTAGTATCCTTTTGAAATCATTAGCCATTATTCAGTATTAAAATTGATTGGAATATCATTTATATAGATTTTAATTGTATGAACTGGTATAGATTATATCATAATTCAGAAAAAAAAAAAATGAAAAGAATACAGTTCATTACCAAACTGGTCAAGTCAACCGTGGGTCACGAGTTTTTACTGCTTCATGCCCGCCCGGCCCCAATCCAAGTCACGCACCGTTTGGTAGCTCGTAATCTAGTGTACCAGACGCAGACGCAGACGCAGACGCGAAAACACGTGGCTTTGGCCGATGGTGCAGGCACTTCGGTTCTGGGTTTGGTAGGAGGAAGCAGTCACGTACGGTTAGCTAATCCATTATTACACGTGTTCATATTTTGTTATCTTGTTTCTTTTTCTTTTTTTTTTTTTCTTTTTTTTTGTCCGAAAAGGTCATCTTCTTTCTAGATCCGTCTTAGTATGAAATGTCTATTTAAATCTATGCCTTTTACCATTGAAAATATATTTTCTTCCTAAAAAGAAGTGTTTAAAAAACCATGCACAATTAGCAGGATATTTTATTATTTTTAATAATGCTTATATTCTATAGTGAGATAATACTTAGGGTACCAAATATATCAAAATTTTAATGCCAACATATGTAATATATCAAAATTTTAATGCCAACATATGTAATATGTGATTTGTTATAATTTAATTGATAATAATTTTTAATTTATTTATGGTAAATTTTAATACATTAATTAGATAGTGACAACCCACATGACACATGTGTTGATATGAAAATTTTGGTAAAATTAAGATACGTAGTGTTATTTTTGTATAGTTATATCTTGCAAAGTAGTAAATTATTCGATTATTAATAAAAAAAAAAAAAGTTACACAATCAACTACCTGGAGATTACAATTCAGACAATTTTCTTGTCAAATTTATCTCAATTTCAGAATTTGCAATGATAATATAAATCGAGCATTCGCGATTATTGGATTCGAAGGAAAAAGATAGTTCAAGCGAGAAAAACAATCAAGGCAGAAATTAATCGTCCCGTAACTATGTGAGTAGAGTGCAAAGATTCTATTAGTATAATTCGTCCAATACTTGCCTCCATGTACATATTCATATAATAAATTATTGTTATATATACAAATATATAAATATATATAGGTCTTGCCTCCATGTACATATTCATATAATAAATTATTGTTATATATACAAATATATAAATATATATAGGTCCCCAATCTAACAGATATTTTTTTACTTATCTAATGTATTTTTTTTAGTTGTTGGATCATTATCTAACAGTTATTATCCATATACATATTCATATCATAAAATATTGTTATATATAAAAATATATAAATATATATAGGTCCCTAATTCAACAGGTATTTTTTTACTTATCGATATATATTTTTTTACTTATCGATATATATTTTTTTAGTTGTTAGATTATTATCTAACAGTATTATAATTTGAGTAATTTATAATAATAATAATAATAAATATTTATTATTTAATATTTTTTTTTCTTCATCTCTTATCATGAAAAAACGTGCGTTATGATTTTTAATTAGATAAAATAATACTTATAGATAAATAAAAAAAAATACTTATCAGATTAATGCACATATAAATATATATATATATATATATATATTAAAAAATAGGGATTAGACTTATTCAATTAATGTTATGCTAATTTTGAAAAAAAGAAAATTAAATGTCGAAATCAATATTGGAGTCTCACCTCATATATTTTATCGTTAAATGGGATGAACCAACTCACCAGAGTGTCATTCGTAGTGAATTATTAATGTTATGGAAATATGTTTGATCAACCATTCTCTTTTATCACAAGGTCAATCCTAATATTTCCTTTTTGAAATATGGTGATAGGAATGAGTATCAATCGAGCTGCACCACTTGTCCAACGATTTTCGATTCGTAATTTTGCAGCCTGTAATCCACTTAAAAGTTACATATATCATTGTGTATCCCGTCTACTTTATTGGTTGGATTGGACGTACTCGGTAATTTTTTTTTTCTTTTTATAAATTTCTTATTTATCATTAAATGTTCATACTTGTAAGTTACTAATTACATGTTACAAATCCCAATATCCTTAATAATATTCCCAAAATCTTTAATATTAATAATACAATATACTCACCAAAAAAAAAGTTCAGCTTAACATATAAATTATCTTTTTTCTTTAATTCCTTTTTCTTCCTCGACAACTTTTCTACCATCATCTCTATCTCATTGGAGAAAAAAATCCTATTTGATCTCCTTATTCGGTAGGATATCCCTAATTTTTTTTATTTTTCTTTTAATAATCCCTCAATTTGTGTGAAGATTTTGTTCTTATAGATTTATTCTTATAGGAGTTTTGTCCTATTAGATTCTAAATCTATGTAGGTTTTGTTTATTTGGTTTATTGTCCTACAAAATTCTAGATCTATGTATATTTTATTTATTTTATTTTTATTCTAGATATGAATTTTGTATGATCAAAATTTGGAAGAAAATCAACATAAACTCTATACATATTTATAAAGGTAGAATTTATGAGGGACGGCACTATCTTTCGAGATAATATAGATTTGAATATTATAGTATCCTTGCATTCACTATCCATCTAGTAAAAATAGATCTCAAGATTGTTAAGAGTATGATAATTCCTCTAACAGTATGTCTAGTAATATTGCTGACGAACTCTTTGTTATCGTTTTCTTTTCATCCAGAAAATAATGCAACCTTTATACTATTAAGATTAGTCTTTTTTTCAACGTTGATGATTGCTCATATTGTAGCAATTAATTTATGAGCAAATAATTTATTTTATTAAAATTTATTTACATTAAAAAATCCCAAAAAGTTAAAAGAAATATTATAAAATATGTTAAATATATTTAATTTATATTGGCAAGGTTGAATTTATATGAAGCGGGTTATAACCTTTTTTTTTCAGTAGAAGGGTGGTTATAACACATTCCCAAAGCAATCAAATTTACAATGGACGGATTGAAATCAAACTTAATTTAAATTGAGTTGTTTGTCTCTTGGGTTAGTCGGGTTAAAAATGAGCTGGTTCGTCGAGTTGGCCAGTTATTTGCTCACAACTAATTGGTGAATATGGCATAGTTTGAATTTGGTTAGATTTTTGGGATATTCTTAATTTCCAAAATATTCCAAAAACTAGACAAATAAACAAATAATCCCCTTCCCCTCACCTGCGCCCACCACAATTTCTACCAACCCCATTCGACGCCCGGTGGTTGGTGGGGGGGGGGGGGGGGTTGCTTTGTCATCGCCACACCACTCATTCGTAAGTCTTTGTTTTTTTGTATTTAATTTTTACATTCATTTATTTCTTTTAAGTACTTGTCGTACTCACTTCTTTTTTTTTGAACTTTAAAATACTCGCATACTGTCTCCAAAAAACAAAAAGTAAAATAAAAAATAAATCTAAAATTCACACGACAAAAAGGAGACCAAGAGAAGAGAACACGTAGATATAAGTCTGCTGGTACAAAAGAGGAGTATAAGACTAACAGGTAGCCAATAAACACCCTCCTCCTTCTCCTCCTTACGCCAAAAATCACATAACGAAACCGAGTTAGAGCCCCGAGAAATTCCCATTCCCAATCCCAAGCCTAAAACTTGTCTGCTTTTCAATATTGAATTGAGGTATGTGTATCACTTTCCTTTCGGTTTCATTTTCATTTTCTTTTTTGGATTGAAATTTTCGTATATGTATTTTGGAAGTTTGATTTATTTTTCTATTTTATCTTTAGATTTTGTATTTAAATTTAAGATTGGAAGTTGATTTTCTTTCATTCTCTTTCGTTTCTGGGGAAAAAAAAGAAGAAGAGGGAAATGAAAATTTGGAGGCATTTTTTTCTCAGCATCAAAACATGAATTTTGGTTATTCTGGATCTTTAGAACTCATAGAATCTGATCTGTACTTAGTTGAAACCTATTCATTTTTCTGGGGTAGAAGAAAAGCTGAAAACACGATTTGGCTGTAAATTTATTGCTATTGGTGGAGTTCCAGCTCTGTCTGAAGGGCAAATGGAGGCCACAGTACCGCGGACGTTGCAATTTTCCACCTGGATTCCCTGTGACAAGGTTGCGAGGAGACCAAGCAGTTGGGTTCCGGTTTCTATGACATGGAAGGACCAGAGAAAGCTTCAGGTGCTTGTTTCAGCTCAATTTCCGACAAGCAGGGCGTCTAATTGGCGTAGAAATGTTGCCTGCTCTTACAATAGCTCCCCAGCTCCAGGTAGTTTACTGGGCATCATTCAGTTTGTCAATTGCTGTGAATCTTTTAGTTGCTGACCGATGTGAAATCAATTTTTAGTTTCCCTAATTTATTATGCACCTGTTATTTTTATTTAGCACCGAAACCAGTTCATCGGTGTTGCATAAAAGACAGGATTTGTGGCCATTACTGTTGTTGTTGTTCTTTATTATTTCATTCATGGTTGCTGATACAGTTCTTGTTTCTGGAAAAGAACAAAAAAGAAATGGGGTGTTGTTGTTTTCTATAGATAAAGAAGAAAAAAAGATTTAGTGTGGTGGTGTTTTCGGAAAACTAAACAAAAGAAATTTTCGCGTCACCTTGGCTACATTGAGTTGTTGTTACCTGGGTTGTGGTTGCAGCCTTTATGTGGTGATTGTCTATCCTATTCTGCCACCTGTGTAATGTCACGTTCTTGTTATAAACTAAACTACAACATTCTTCATGCGATAGACATCTTCTTTCAGTTTCCATTCAATGAATCGTGTCGTGTGGATTGAATGTTTACTTAGTACTAAGGAAATACTTGATTGTATCCTATATATTTGCATAAGAAGTTGAATGATTAGGTATATTTGATAGTCAACCTTGAGAGTTCCTTGAATCCACTTAATGCTGGAAAAAGCAAATATGAAGTGCATACTTGGGAAGATTATTCCCTCCTCGACTCTCTCTTCTTGTTAAGTTGGCTCGCCTAGTGTAACATTTTGTGAACTCCACACGCCAATCCTCTCCTTTCTGTCTCCGTTACTTGTTTTGTCATTAAGTTTTCAATTGTCAGCGGTTGTGACTTGGGTCTTCACATCTTTGACAACCATCTGGTTAAGGGAGCATCTTCTTAAACTCTACATTTTCCTGACCATTTTGTATTCCATTAGATTACCCTGCTGGCCACTTCAAGAGATTCAATGTAATGATAATCTATTCAAGGATAGTAACTGGATCCTTTGATAAGTTTTGATAATGTTATTGACAGTGTTTGTAGCGCTCACACACTCTACCCTGACCACACATAAGTACAAGATATGATTGCCTAACTTTTTAAGTGTTGAGTTCACTTAATGAATGATGATTGAATCATGTTGTTGTAGGTTCGGTAGTGGAATCTGGAAACTATTGTGCTTCATTCGATGAAGCTCTGATTTTGAAGGTACGCTCTATCTAGTTTAAGTGGGTCATGAAGTCTGGTTATGTGAACCCTTTTGTTTCTTTCAGTAATTTTAGTTTAAGCATCTATTTCTGTTAATCATTTCTTTAAGTTGCGAACTTTAAGGGTTCTTTTTCTTCCTTAAATGAGGTAGATATTTTGTTTCTCATCATAGACAATGCTTGGTATTTATCTTAATTGAAATTGATAAATAATATTGCAGAATAAGTCAGAAGAGGTTAAGCCATATTTGAAGGGCCGCTGTATATATCTCGTCGGTGAGTTTCTCTTTGGTTCTTTGCCTCGAGAAAGTTATTTTATCATCCTTGTTCCTGAAAACTTTGCAATTTGTCAAACGTAGGTATGATGGGCTCTGGCAAAACAACTGTGGGAAAGATTTTGTCACAAGTACTTGGATATTCCTTTTCTGATTGGTATGTACTTTGACTTTCTCAACAGAGCTATCAATTCAAAAGCCTCATACTTCAACTAGATCATGAGATTTGCCTTGTTTGCTCTACAAGTGAAGATTGCTCATAATTTTTCTGTCATATCATATTGTTATTAGGCTCATTTTGAAGCCTTTACAGTGAGCAGTAAAATTTTAAATTGCGCCGAACTGCTGATAAAAATCCCTAAAAACTATTGTGGTCTTTGCGTCCCGGAGGAATCTGTTACATATCTTGGCTGATCGGAGTTTTTAGATGAACTGCTATCTTGAGTTGTGTACCATATTTTATTTGTTTGCATATTTCCACAGCTATGGTCTATATACCCAGCGCATTTTACTCTCTGTTGAATGCTCTGTTTTTGTTGTGTTTCTTGATGCTCCAGTGACACTTTGATAGAGCAGGAAGTTGATGGAACTTCTGTGGCCGAAATTTTTAAGCTTCACGGAGAGGGCTTCTTCAGAGAAAAGGAGGTTAGTTTCAAACTGTTGTTATCCATGCTCTTCAGATATAAGGAGGGCTTCTTAAGGTTGTAATGTGTGTTTTTTGTGAGTTCTTCATGGAGTACTTTGGTTTCAAATGAACAGGTTCATATGGTATCCCTTTTATTATACACATGGATGTTGATACTTGTGATGAAAGTGATACATTCACTCATTCTTTATACCATATTTGTGTCCTACTCTAAAAATTTCGTTAGGAAAGATAATCTTGTGATTTAACTGGTGACTAGAGGATGATTGGATGTTATATTTTTTTTGAAAAAATTAGTTGCTACCAAAATGTACTTTTTGTGGCCGTAAAGTATTTTCTGTCATTTAAAAGTATGTCAGTAGAGGTTACAACTTCTATTCATGGAATTTATAGTAATAACCTACCACAAAATCTCATTATTATTATTATTTTTTGTTCTGCACTCAAAAAAACAGTAAAAGAAAAAGAAAGAATTTTCTTTTTCCTTAATTGGGAAACCCACTACTCACTTTAGATTTGTAATGATCAATTGGAAAAACCATATGATTTGGATTTAGTCCTAGAAAACCTCATGACTAGTAAACTTATTTCTTATCAGTTAATTTTCTTGTAGTGAGACATGTAACCAAAATTTTGAGATGTATACTATGCAGCTTTAATTTCTAATTACAATATACTTTTGGCTTTTAGACAGAGGTATTGCGGAAGCTCTCATTGATGCATCGTCTTGTAGTTTCTACTGGTGGAGGTGCTGTTGTTCGGCCAATCAACTGGTAGTGAGCTTACTAGAAATATAGTTTCCTCTTTAATTAAAAGGCAGCTGATCTCCGTTTAATCAGGTTTCTAAGTGATAAATAAACACGTTGAATTTGATTTATCAGGAAGTATATGCAAAAAGGTGTTACTGTCTGGTTAGATGTACCTTTGGAAGCCTTGGCTCAAAGAATTTCTGCTGTTGGAACCGGTTCACGCCCCCTTTTGCATAATGATTCAGGAGATGTGTTCACCAAGGCAGGGAATTTCTGTTGGATGTGTTTAGTCTTTCATTTTTTTTTTTCTCAAAAGGGAAAAATTGCATTAGATGGTGCGGATTATGATTGATCACTCAAAACTGTTTTCTCCTTTGATTTTGGCTTCCTTTCAGACTTTCATGCGCCTGTCTAGTCTTTTTGAACAGAGAGGTGAAGCATATGCCAATGCCCATGCAAGGGTTTCTTTGGAAAGTACGTCATTTAAGGGTTCTCTTCTTTTTACACTTGTCATCTTTCCTAGCAAATTCTTGTATTAAAAACAAAAAGAAAGAGAAAAAGAGACAATTTCTAAAGGGAAGGATAGAATTTTTCTATTGCAATATATGGTAGGATCGTATCTCGAACAAAGTTCAAATGTTATTAATTTTTGTTAAAAGTAATGAGGACTAGTGTTTCCATTTCACAGATATTGCAGCCAAATTAGGTCAAAGAGATGTATGCGATCTCACGCCCACTGCTATTGCAATTGAGGTCTCTTTCTCATTCCTGCCCTCCTTTTTCTGTTCTATTATTAATACCAATTCTTTGTTATTGGAACATACATTAAATCTGCTGCTGTCTGGCCCTAAAATTGAAAGCAAGGAAGAATAAGCTAGATAATTCTTTGTTGAAGCATTTTTCGAAACTTGTTTGTTCTTTGCCTTCTAATTACTTGCTTTAATATTTTGTTAGGCACTTGAACAAATTGAGGGCTTTCTAAAGGAAAAGGAAGGTCATATTGCATGTTGAATCGACTAGTTTTGACATATGCATGTTACTGTGTCTTTTCTTTTTGATTGTTTTTCTTGATGTTTTGGTAAACTCATGCTGTGTTTCTATTTTTAGTAAAGGAAAATAGCATGTGTATGCGTGTAACTGTATTAATGGTGTTCAAAGGTGTTCGCAATGTGAGTGTTGCATAATATCAATTATTGTAAGGCTGTAGTTGTAACATTGAAGATACTGTAGTTGTAAATATTGGTCGAGTCATCTTTAATAAACCGAATGTTGTCTGAGTTGCATGGACTATTTATGAATGAATCTTCATTTTGTTATCGTAAACCTTGTCCTTGTATCTACATAATTATAAGCCCGGTGCTTTTCTCAATCCTCTCTGAACCCTAAGGCGTCGCTTCTCAAAAGGATTTGCGGTTTTAACAAGTGCTCTTATTTTTTAAAACTTGGATTCATGGGCTCGTGGATGAATGAATGAGTTGGAGAGATTTAAAGCTGTTGTCCAGTACTTAAACCTCTTTAAGGCAGGTAGTAATCAAGCATGATTAGGGGAATTAACGAATTGAGAAGGCCAAAATCAAGATGTGGGATAGAGATTTTGAGATTTCTAATTACTTGAGGCTCTGTTTGAAACATGGATATTTATTGAGGAAAACATTTTATTGGCTTGCTTGGATATTGTTTTTTTAAATGAAATGGAAGGTGAAGATTTTTTAAGTAAATTCTTGAGAAAATTCAACTTTTTTTTTTTCATTTTAAGAAATAAAAAACACGAAACAAAAGTGGATCCAAATAAGTTCCAGTGAGGAAAATATTTTTCTACTTCATCTCTTTGGTGTTCCCGTAATTTTTTTCTCCTAACCCATATCTAAAAATAGACGAACAAGTTACCTTTGCTTATTAAACCAAAAGCATTTGAATGAGTAAATTTACCTTGTAATAAAATTTGACGCAACGAATTACAGCTCATGCAATACGAACAGGTATAATACACGGGGCTGATAACATTGAATTACTACATACCCGTAAGAAACTCCAAGATACACTTTGTGCTTTGAGCAACAAAGATAAATATAAACCAATTATAACTTCATTTTGCATGATATATTTTGAGAAAAATTTAGATATAAACTACTTGGCTTGAATCCATATCCATTAGTACACACTACACACACTACAAGAACAAGAATAGAGAAAAAAGAAACCACAAGACCACCTACGTCAACGGAAAAGCACTCCGGTAAATGCTTCTTACTGAACAGATGATCCAGCCCACTAGAGTTTTCACACTGTTACAAGAGAAAACACACTCAATTAGGCATAAAATTTGTTAAGAAGAGTAGCTACACCTACAAGTTCACATTCGAACTCTGAAATTGGTAATTCATCTACCAAAACTGAATTTGCAAATCAAAGCTTTTGCTTTTATTAATGTTGTCACAGCTAACCATTCAGCTTACAAGACCAATCTTAACTACACAAAACCAACAATGTAAGAAAGAAAGTACATTTCAAATAAATTTTAAATGATTACCTTCCATAGCCGACCAACGTTGTTACATTCCGTAAAAACCGTATTTAATTTTAATTTTGGTGTATATCCGTATGAACAGAATAGTTATGTAAATAGTATGACCTGATACTTCCCTTATTTTAAATCTTAATATAACAGACTATGTCAAACTAAAAAACAATTATTGAAAACTAAAATTTCATTTTATCTTTATCATATTGCAGTCTATCTAGCTAAACAGAACTTGGATAGAACAAAATTTAAACGAGTACTACATTGTATAGTCTACTTGATCCATATTGTTCACCATTGCAGGCGTCTACCCTAAATTTTTGCAAAGAAGTTTGGCCTCCTTGTTATCACAACATATCCCGCAATCACTCCGATGACAAAGCCGCATCCATTTCTAATCAGTACTACTTCCCAACCAAAACCAATCTCTGATTCTGATTTTTGGCTATGATCATGAGGAGTTGGTATCTCGCTGATTTCACATTTCTTTGACAATGGAACGCCACATAATTCCACATTTCCCTCAAAAGAAGAATTTGGAAATGTACTAAATTGTCCACCTACTGGTATTGGTCCTGTAAGTCAGTTCGCAGAAAGGTTAAGATACGCAAGGAACATGAGACTTGCCAATTGTGGAGGGATTCTACCAAACAACTTATTTTAAGAGAGATATAGTGACTCAAGCTCACTCAGTTTCTGTAAAGATGATGGGATGAGGCCTTCGAAACTGTTACTCGATAGGTTGACCACCACTAGTGATTGAAGATCTCCAATGGTACTTGGAGTTTCCCCATGAAAATTGTTGTTGGAGAGATCAAGAGATGTCTAGATAATTAAAATCTTCATCAGAACCATTTCCATGCCCATATTCATCAAAGTCACCGAGTCTTGATAGTAGCCATTAGTATGACTTGTTTGAATTGGGAACTTTTGTCATGGCACTCCAATTCCCAAAGTACTCTGTTGATAATTTTCCACTAAAATTATTGAAGGAGAGATCGACAATACGTAGATAGCTTCAGGAAGCACGAAAATCTTCAAGGATTCCATATCATCTTTCTGAAAGTCATGGGCCACAACCATTAATAACTTTATTTGATAGGATACTTGCAAAACAGAAAGCCCACACTCTCAATGTGAGTAAACAAGACCTTGGATTGCTTCATAATTTTTTATATGCTTGAGACCACCTTGCGGCTCCCAATCATCTTGGTTCAGCAAGATTCAAGTAGGATGACAAGTCAGACAAGTCAAGCCGAATGATAGTACTGAGAACTTAGTAAAATTCATCCATAATGAGCCGATAAAAGAGATCTCCAACGAAATCATATAAGTTCGCAGAATCCAGATTATGTAGGAATTGAATAAATCAAGAATCTTAATAGAATTTTTATATGACACTCTACTAGATGAAACACCAAGAGATCCATGAAATCCAAATACCTCAAGTCGATTGCATATAACGGAATGCGTATAGCGGGATGCGTATTGTGGTAATAATGTAGGCATGCATGAGCGAAACTTTGAAATTTGAAGATGATGGTCTCCTGACAAATGCGTTTTTACACTTCAAATAGATCGACCTGCGCAACCATTTGAGTGCAACCTGCGTTAATCGGCTGCATTTGCAGATGAACGGGTCATCTGAGTGCACTCAAGCCATGCTCCAAGGTATACCCATCGAGAATCATACAAATTCAAATACAGCATTGTTTTCTAAGTTGATCTAAAATGGCTTGTAAAATATATATAAAGCACAAACAATAAAAGTAAAAATTGCAGATTGTAAATGAAAATCTATGGTAAGAAAGTGTAAGGAGAAAAGAAGAAGGTACATTTGGAATAAATCATCCAAGGCTTACCTACTAAGCTTATAACCAATGCTTATGTAGTTCCTTAATCCTTAAAAAACAAAGCTGAAGATAATTTATTGAAAAACTAATTTACAAACACAAACCTGGGAAGAAGTAATAGTTACAAAGGCAGCATGTACACAAGGAATAATACTCGCATCTCCTTGGTTTTATCATGAAATGGAAATGAGCATCATTTGGCATGACCTGAAAGTCGTTCTTCTATGAACTTTCCAAGTCCAGATTAGTCACTGTCTGGCCGCATGGATGACAGTTAAGTGCTCAAACAAGTCTTAAACTATGATTTCCTTTACTATCTCCTTGTGGCAGGATTCCGGCATCCTACTGTGTAAAGGAGAAAAGGTCAAAATGTATTGCATTTGAATTTCAAAAGGCGCGAGCCTGTGAAGCTTAAGAGCGTGAAACTAGAAAGGAAAGGATTTTGTTTCCTGCTTGAAGGAATGCAAAAATGCTTGAAGGAATTGGAGAAAAAGCAAAAATTAAAGGTTACCATGCCAAGCCCTTTGTGTAAATTAGACTTAACCAAATTCTCTCTATAACTAATGAGAAATCAGATACTACACTACAGAAAAAACCCGCAAAAGAATTTGGTACAGATGCTGAGTTCAAAGGCAATTGCTTCATGCTTATATAAGCATAAATATAGTGCTCAAATGTTCATTTAAAACCAAAACCAGAGTTTATCTATCATATAAATACCTACTTTGGAAACTAAGATTCCAAGCTCTTATTGTCAAGCAGTGGATATATCCATTTTTTTACGTCTATAAGTTTCTGAGACACAAGTATATCATACAAAGATCGTCATTTTTTCATTCATTCAAACATCCCATATAACAAATCACGAGGCAACCTTGTATCGACTTTAAGCACTGGAAATTCTCATGAAAAACATGACAATGGCACTCAAATTCCAGAAAACTCCGTACCTTCTAGCTTCGCCAATCCTCACAATGAAACCGCAGTGCAATGGACAATGGATGATCCAATGGGGACCGAAAGAACCTTATTCGACCACAGAATCTTCCCACACAAATTCGCGTCCCCATTTCCCTTCACTTCAATCTCGGCACACCATATCTCCATCTCTTTCCCTTTCCCCTTCCCCTTCTCTTCCCACACCACGACCAAATTCCCACCCACATTCGCCATCGTCGCGCCGCACAAGAACTTGGGCAAACCTTTCTCCACCCCCTTGAGCTCTTTCCAAACCCCATTCCCAACATCAAACCCCCTAATCTTCCCCAAGTAGTCATAGCAATACAACACCCCATCCACCACACAAGCCCTCCCTCTCCACCCCAGGTCCAAATCGCACCCCACTCCCTCCCAAACCTTCCTCCTCGGGTCGAAGACCACCCCTCCGCGGTCCGCCATGGCGTAGATCCTCCCGCCCACCACGGCGCTCGCGTGCATCCACTTGTCCCGTACCTCAACGGGGCTCGGAACCGCCTCCCACCGCCCGACATCCGGGTCGAACAACTCAGCCCAGTGGGCGGCCCTGGCCCACGAGTCCACTGCGCAACCTCCCATCACGTAGATTTTTCCGTCGACAACCCCCGCGGCGGCGAACTCGCGGCCCACCCGCATGTTTGGAGCGGGCTCCCAAGTGTGGAACCGGCAATCGAGGACCCACACGTGGGAGGTGGGCACGTCGTTGATGGAGCCGCCGAGGACGTAGATCTTGGGGCCCAAGACGGCGTAGGCGGAGCCGATCGACGGGGCGGGGATCGGTGGGACCGGGGCGAGGAGGGTGTGGTTGTCGTTTGGGGTTGAATCGTGTCGTTTGTGGAGAGTGAACCAGGGGGAGGGGTTGTGGAGGGTGTGGGAGCGGAGCGTGAGGTAGAGGAGGTGTTGGGTGGGGCCGAGGAGCGAGCGGGCGGCGAAGAAGAGCGGGGAAGAGAGGAGGGAGCGGATGGGTCTGGAGACGAGGGAGAGGGTCGGGTGGTGCCACCTCGGGATTCGGGCCAGACAGTTCAAAGCGACGTCATCTGGCAGGGTGGGGATGAGGGCCGCCTGCTCTTGCGGCGGTGGTTCGGTGGTGGACATGGAGGGAGACGGAGTGAGATTGTAGTTACTACTAGAAAAGGTGGTTGAAGACGAGGAATTATGACGTTATGAAAAAATTTGATGTACAAAACAACTTTTCAAAGATTTTAATTAGTAAAATGGCTTTCTTCTTTTAAAAAATAAAAAATTAGTTTAATAAAATTAGTTAAAATTAGTATTAGATTAATAATTAGATTATTATTGTTGATTCGGAATTAAAAAATTAAAACTAAATTAAAAAAAAATCTCTTATCTTCGACAT
This sequence comes from Parasponia andersonii, assembly GCA_002914805.1. Classification (NCBI taxonomy): domain Eukaryota; kingdom Viridiplantae; phylum Streptophyta; class Magnoliopsida; order Rosales; family Cannabaceae; genus Trema; species Trema andersonii. The sequence continues at coordinate 515,640 of JXTB01000146.1, forward strand.
CCCTTCTTTTCTTTTTTCCTAAGCTAAAAAAAAGTGAGATTCATTGTCTTCAATCATGTATTAACACTATTTTCTTGAATAATAATAATTTTTTAGAAGTGAGGCTTAATTAATGACCTCCACTTACTAAAAATTTAAAGAAAAATAACACACATACTCTATCAAAATTTGAACCCATGACCCCCTAAACTCACACACACATTCCTCAAACCTTAGACCAATTGAGTAGCCCAGTTAGCTTTCTTGAACAATAATTTATGTATCCAAAGATTTCAGAAAAATTAAAAAATTATCTCAAATGTCATATTTCACTGCATTAGGTTGAAGGAAAAAAAAAGTGAAAAGATTAGTTAGTTAAATTAATTTATTCTCGCCGTTAAGTTATTATTTATATGTTTATTTGACAATATACAAATATTTTTCACATAAAAGAATAGTTTTGTAAAAAATAAATGAGTTTAGAGGTTAAAAAAAAAATTAGAATAATCGAATAACAGAGGTTGAGAGCGAACTATAACTTAGTGACCATCTGTAGTTGAAGACGATCGAATGGTCGTTCTATTATCATTGTGGTCACTCAAACATAAAAACGGTTAATGGTACTTAGTGACCATATATAGTTGAAGACGATCAAATGGTCGTTCTATTATCATTATGATCGCTCGAGCATAAAAACAATTGATGGTACTTAGCGACCATATGTAGTTGAAGACAATCGAATGGTAGCTCCATTATCAGTATGGTCGCTTAAGCATAAAAATAGTTGATGGTTTATGCTTAAGCGACCTTAAAAACTGCTCTATATTCATTAAGGTCACTAAAGTATAAAACCAATTACATAGGTTGAATAATCTATTATTCATTTTCAAGGTTACTATGTTATTTATATGGTTGCTTAGGCATAAAAATGGTCTTATTTATCTTCAAGGTTGCTCCGCCGTTAAGAGAGTTACTTAATGCCTCTTAGCCAATATAAAAAATTTTAATAATGCCGTTTATTCCAATTATATTTATAATTTAACTTTTTTAAATATTTAATAACTTAATGGTTTTTTTTTTTCATATCATCATAGGTATTGATCCCATATACATTTTTGTAGAATGCAATAGTGAATGGAAGAAGATGGAAAATAATAATTGGGAATGGTTTGGAAGTGGTTTTGCCAAAGCCTTTATAGTTGATAGGAGTATCAAGGTTCTTGACTTAGTGAACAAAATTTATAATAGAGTACATATCGACCAAAGTGTGTATAGTATTAAGATAACACATAAGGTCGCTGGTGACATTTATAATGAAACTACACCAAATCACATTTATGGAGACTCAGATATCAAAGATCTTATGAATTTTTATAGACATGATCATGCTATTACTCTACATATCATCCTTGAAGAGAATCAAGATAACAGAAAAGTAGTATTTGTCAATGATGATGGTGATGGCAATGAGTTTAATAATGACAACATAGAACTTGAATTCGAGGGATATTCCAACAATGACTATTTTGGGTGTCATATCATGGAACAAGTTTCAAATAGTGCAAGATTTGTTCGGAATGGTGTTTTTGATGAATATGAATATCCATTACAAACATGTACAATTAGTATGGAAAATCATAAAGGGATCACTAGTCCAACACCAGAAAAGATAGTGTATGAAGATGAACTCGAAGGAGGTGACAAAGTTATCGAGGACAAAAAGATCAACCAAATCATTAAAGGAAGTTTGGTGTGTCAATGAAGATTGCTTATAGAGAGTTCATGCAAGAAAGATGAAAGATTCTAATTTTTTTGTCATTAGACAATATAATAGTGTCCACATTTACTCATTGATAAACCGATCATTCAATCACAGACAAGCATCGAGTTGTATAATTGGAGTTCGAATGCAAAAACATTTTAAAGATAGTAAGAACCCACCTAACCCAAAAATTCTCATGGGACTTATGCATGAAGAAATGAAGGTTCAAGTAAGTCATTGAAAAGCTTAGAAAGGAAAGCAATGGGCTCAGAATATGATAAGAGCAAGGCTGAAGAAAGTTTTGCCATGTTTCTCTCATACTACCACATGCTCAAGCGAGTTAATCTCAGCACAGTTACTCATATCGACGTTGATTTAGAAAGCACATTCAAGTACTTAATTGAATTATATTTATTTTTAAGTAATTTAACAAGTGATAGTAAGTTATAGTGTAATTATATGTCACATAGTCACCTACTTTGTTAATTATGCATAGGCATATTTAAAAAAAAAAAAGTGATTTCTCACTGATTTAAGTAAAGTATATTTATTTTGAGTACACAAGTGAAATTAAGTTATAGTGTAATTGTCCATAGGCTTATTAAAAATATGATTTCTCAATAATTAAAGTAAATTAAATTTATTTTTGTTTATAATACTAATTATGTATAATATATCAACTAGATTTTAATAATCTTATTTGTGCAACTAATTTAATATAATTTGTTTTTTATTCTGCTATCTAAATTTATATAATTGTGTACCAGGAAATTCTTTTTCATACAAAATTCTTTTTTTTTTAAAAATAATTTTAAAGATAGATATATCATTTCTATTTTTTTATTATTATAAATTATAATAAAAATTATATATTTATATTAAGTATATGAGTGTGAAATGGCATTATTTAGTTAATAATACAGTATAAGAGTGCATTGGATATTCTACAATTTATTGATATTTTTTTTTTGTTGGGAGTACGTAATTTCAGAAAATAATACATCATACTGTATATTGTTTGATGTGTTATTTTCAAAATCCTAAAAACACATTAGACCATGCATGACCTGATGTGCTATTTTTAGAATCCTAAATAATACATCAGATCGTGCACGATTTAATGTATTATTTTCTGAAATCATGTTAGTGTTTTGAGAATTTTATAATTATTTTAAATAAAAATATTTTTTATTTTGTTGGTAAAAAATGGGCAAATATGACATGATAAAATTAGAGATAGAATAGAATAACCTTTCCACTAGTTTAATTTAGGAAAGACAATGCCATCAAATAAATGAATTATTATTCCAAATGAATGACTTTTCCATAGTTAAAAGGCAAAACCAAACAATGGAATGAGTATTATTTATGGTCACCCAGTATTACATTATGGTCACTCAATGTAAATTTATCACTCAATAGAAGTTTGTGGTCGCTCAATGAAATTTTATAGTCATTCAATATTAAATTATGGTCGCTCAATGAAAGTTTGTGGTTACTTAATGAAATTTTATAATCATCTAGTATTAAATTATGGTCACTCAGGGCATACTGTGGGTCGCTCAATGTAAAGTTACAGATGCTCAATGTGGATTTTTGGTTGCATAATTAAAAGACCAATGAGATAATAATTAACATATGCTCTAATATAGATAATCCGGATATACAACTAGAAAGTATAAAAAAAATCTACAATTATGGCTCTACACTATCGATATAGAGTTGTACTGTATATGATTCTCGTATGATATCTATATTTTTGTCATTCAGTTGATTCCATGCATTCTCATTACAAAGATCAAGTCTTTAACATATATACTCCACAATATTCCATATTAAAAAAATTGAAATGAATTAGCATTAAATGAGAAACCTCTGTATTAAAAGTTAAAATATAATGAATCTTACGTTCGAATATTTTGTAGGACACATAAGATGTGAGGCTACTGAATACGCAAAGGAGTCTTAAAATGAGTTCGATAAATTTCGAACTTGCCATTTTTATGAAGTAAAAATGGAAAATACTTACCAAAAAAATGCACTGCTTTCTCTATAGTCTTAATAGATTGTTGATCATATTGAGGTGATAAGTCATAGATCGATATTGTCCAATCTTAAATCTCAACTACAAGTAATAGCTAGTGTTTATTATTATAGTTCCATGCTGCATAAAAGCGATTAACCCTTGACGAGTCTCTCCCTCTAGTCGATCTCACCCCAAAGGTACATTCTAGCAACTCATCAGAAATTAGATAAACCTGGTGGCTTTTCAATATTTTATATTGACCGTATAGCCCATAAATCATTTGCCCAAATTCATCACTTAGAATGCAAAAATCTCATGGGAAAGTATTTGGAAACTTATTCATATGTATTGTAAATATATATAATAGCTCATCCATATGCTATAAAAAATGACTCAGAATATTAGTAATGTCTACTAGTTTAGGAGCTTTCCTACCAAAGTATTTATTTATCAATTTTTGTTTCTCGGTAACTTTTACAATCTCTTCATCTATTGGACTGTGACTAGTGTATAATCTAGATATTATTGCAAACTCATTGAGAGAGAACGTAAGTGGTTTTCCCTCTATCAAGATCCAATTTTTTTTTTTTTTTTTGCAATTCACCCTCCTCGATATTATTTGATGTACCAAAGTACCAGTAAATTGCCCTTTACAATGCAAGTCTAATAAACGACTTAGCTGAGAATATGTCCTAAATATTTTGTCATCATTTTTTGTCATATAACTTTTGATTTTATCAATAACACCCAAAATCGACCTTACAATAACTTTTGCTTGAATAGTTACGCTCGTTATAGGCTATGGGATATTTTGGAGCTTTGATGTTGATATTTCCTTACTACCCTAAAATATATTGTAAAGAACACATTAATGTCTCATTAATATTATGAACAAAATGAAAGAATACAAACCATAATACTTCAAATACAAAAAATAGATAATCTAATATAATTTATTATAATGTGTACATATTGTACTCATTTCTTATTATATAATTGCTAAAATATAAACAACTATAAGCTAATTTAATAATATTAGTTTAAAAACTAATGGTCACTCAATCTATTGTCAATGGCTCACTGTACTGTCATATTGATATTCAATGATCTTCAAAAATCTTATAGTTTCTCTTCAAAACGAAGTGATAAAGAAGGTCGTTCTTTAGAAATAAAGCAAGCATGAAAATAAAAAAAATAAAAATTGGTCTTTTTACGAAAAACAATCCTTATGTTCAAATTCATCTCAAATTTTATATTTGAATCGATTATTATTCTTCAAGTATTAAACAAGTCATGCAAACTGAAATTCAAATAAATTCACAATTTTAAAGTAAAAAATTCAAAATTTCTTACAAATTATTGAGATTCATTGGATGGAGGCGGCAATGGAAGCTCATATGACAATGGAGGTGGAAGCTCTTTACTACTTTCTATTTTTTCTATGCTCCAGAGAATGTTGGATTACAGTTTAGAAGCTCTTAAAAAGAGAATATGGAGGAATACTGCTACAGACTTGCACTTGTAAATGGAGGAAGGTGAAGAAAGTTGTTAAAGAAGAAGAGAGGGGTGCTGGCGAGCCTGGATGGCACATGGGAAGAAGAAGGATTCTTTTTTCTTTTTTTTTTTTTATGTTACTATTTTCTTTAAGTCACTTTAAGTTCTATAATGTAATATATGTTATTAGCTATCCTTAGTAAGTGATTAGTAATTAATTATCTATTAATTAGTGCTAATTGAATTTAATTAGATTTATTGAAATAAAAAAATTAAAAATAAATAAAAAAGTAATTTTGCTAAATTCAATTTCTGAGGTTGCCATTTTGCCAAAGCTGATGCAAATCTAGACACGGTTACTAAGGAGCCAATTGAAGTTCCAATTAGACCAGTTAGAAAAGCTCGAGCTAAAAGATTCAAGGAGTCTCTCAATGGGCTGATTTGTATTTGGACTGAGATAAATTCTTGGAGGCCCAAGGATGATGTTCCACATGATCCACAAGGTCAGATTTCCATTATTCAAGCTTTGGAATAATTTAGAAAAGACTCTCACAAAAGGATTGCTTAAGGGTGCATGAATTAAAGCTTAATTTTCTGATTTTGGTGACTTACCCCGTATTTGATTCATCAAGAAGAATGGTTGGCTGCAATTAGTTAAATTACTTTTCTTATTTATTTATTATAAGTTAAATTACCTTTCTTATTTATTTATTATAAGTTTTATTGCTAAGTTGTAAGAATTGTATGCCAATATAGATACTTTCATTTTTTTTTATTGTGCAATAGGCGTGTTTTTTAGGGTAATTGTAGGAAATCAATTTTCTGAATTGAATTAGGTTATTTTAGTTTCCTTTTCTTGTTTTGGGCAGTTTTTTAGATGTTTTTAGTAGCCAATTTTCGTGGTCCTTATGTATATAAATAGCCATTAGCTTAACAAAAAGATCAGATTACAATTTATTAAAATTGAGAGCAATTTCTCTTTGTTACTTTGAGAACTTATTCGGATTTATCAGATTTTTCTGTGGCGTTCATCCTTTGATTTATTAATCGAGGTTTCCTTCCTTGATTGTGGCGTCTTCCTTGATTGTTGTGTCTTCTTTTATACCAAGGTTTACATCTCTCTATAGGTGTTGGGTTGAGGTTTTCCATATGAATCTGATTATAAAACAGTCTTAAGCATCATCCTTGTTTCGGGTTTCGTCATAAGTTAGCAGGGTTCGTATCATTTGGTATCAAGAGTTAGATTCTAGTCTCAGGTTTAATCTTCCTTTATCTTTTTTTTTTTTTTTTTTGTCAAAATCAGCCTTTATTCTTCCTTCTTTCTTTCATCTAAATCGTCCAAAAAAAACTTAAACTTTTATCTTTTATAGTCGTAGCTAAATTCATATTCTTCTTTGTTTGCTTTTGAGTATAAATTTATATCTTTGTATCTTTCAGTTATCCCTTGTGTTTTCAGTTATTATCTGTGTTCTCTATTAAAAAAAAAAGAAGAATTAGTGGCTGAATTAGAGGTTTTTGAGAGTAGTTCAGTAACATGGTCGTAACTTTTGATCTAACTAACAAAATGACTATTATTATATATCAAATTGAAGCTTATTTTTCAGTACCATTCACCCTAGTTTTTGAGCACAAAATCCATCGTTTCATCACTTTCTGAGCCTTCAATTTTTTGTGTGCACTTTATTTTTCTTTGTTTTGCTTTCTTTGCTTGTCAATTTCTAGAGACTGTTATTCCAGGTTATTACATTAAATCCTGATGTAGTTAGTAAGTTTTTTTTGTATGGATTGTTACTAAGAAAGTTTGATTATTTGTTTGAATTAGTTTGATAAGAACTTTTGAGAAACTACAAGTAGAAAAAGGCAAAAGTGGTGAGCACATAAGAGGGTAAAAGACAATCTATAGACTGGATGATCTGGAATTACAAAGGAACTACAAAAACAGGTTGAAACCAATTATTATCTTTCTTTTAAAAAATATGTTAGAGCATTTCATGATCATGACATTTATATGACTAGACTTTTTCCACAGCTCAAAGTTTCCTTTATCCTCAGTGAAACTTTCTTCTGTAAAAGCATCTGGTTAGTCTTTTCTGAGTATCAGGTCAAGATCTATACAACCTAATACGATCATGACATTCTCTTTCCACATCTTAAAGTGTATGCCTGTAAGCATGGGAGTTGTATTTAGATTAATAGAAATACTAGCGGCAGAAACTGTACAGAAAACAAAATAAAACCATATATTAAACAAACTCACATCTTAAATGTCATATATACAGGCATATAATTTAGTCACAAAATATGCAAACATGACATATATCACATTATCATATAAAGTGGGCTACTATCACAAGACACCTAGCACAATATTAATAAGTCTTCTTTTGGGTTGACTCATTAACTTTTCAATTGTACTTTCAAGTACAATGATCAAATACTGACAGTAAATCCTGTAAAACAATATCTTCCTTTGGGCCAATTAATTACTCACATGCAAACTGAAGAATCATCATGCATTTACCATCATATGTGTGTTTGTTGTCGTGCCAAATATTCACCTTCCTTTAGGCTGATAATCACTCGCATTAACAACATAGCACAATATTAACATGTCTTTCTTTGGGCTAACTCATTAACTTATTAGTGGTACTCTCAAGTACAATGATCAAATGCTGACAGTAAATCCTGTAAAACAATAAATCTTCCTTTGGACCGATTTATTACTCACATGCAAACCGAAGGATCATCACACATTTACCATCATATGTGTATTTGTTGTCTTGCTAAATGATCACCTTTCTTTGGGTCGATAATCACTCGCATTAACAACAAACTCACAACGTCTTCATATGTCAAAATAAATAAGCCTATGCAATAGAGGTTGATTTGGAAACTTATTGCTTTATCCAATCTATCCCAACATACAAGACAAATAGTATAGTAAAAATCATCCGAAACGTCCTAGCCAAATAAGATTTTCATAAACACAAAACAAAAGCAATTGAGTTTATAGTATTTATCAACTCTGAAATCTAAATAGAGTTTTCAATGGATAAATATAGGTCATTACTTAACTCAATTTTGAGGTAATTAATCTTTATTAGTCATATCTTAGATTGGATTCTCTTGAATTAGGTCAAAAATAACTCAATTCTACCTAAAATATGAGCTAAAATACTGAAATTGGGTCAAAATTTTCCCCTGTACCCGAGAGGTTAGTGCCAGAGATACGAGGCTAGCACCACAGCACTATCCAAAACTAAAGAGAGTGTTATGGTACTCGTTTCTGAGTGTCGCAGTGCTGTGTGTTTTGATCAAAAAATAGAACCTTTATTTCCCGAGTGCTGCGATGTTGTGAGTATAGTGTCGTGGTGCTAGGTTGTTTTTCTGTTAAAAAAACTATTGCGATCAAAAAATCACCCAAATAACCATAATACTTTAAAACAACAAAATTTAAGCTCTAATATTCATATTTAATGACCCTAAACCTAGAAATAAACATCTAAAACATCAAACTACTCAACATGTCATAAAAATCATAAATCATGCATGAATAATCCAAAACTTAGAAAACTTAATAGGTATAAATTATCAAAACTAGAGTCATATATAATTAACCTAATCAATTTAATATGAAAATATGCTCTGATACCACTTGCTGGATGATATTAGGATTATAAATAAACTAAATAAAAACCTTAAATCATTCATACTAAATTAATAGGTTAGAGATTGTTGAATATACCTGAGTCCGTGGCTAATTTGAAGAGGATTAAAGATGGGAAGACCGAAGGTGGAAGCAAAAATAAAGAATTATATATTGAAGGTTTTGATCTTCTGCAGCCTAAAGCCTTATATCACTCAGATGAAGTTCTCTATAATTAAGGGAGGGTTACATAGAATTGAGCATATGTGATATTTTGGCTACATGGGCTATAAGTTTTTTAAATAATTCTTGTTGGATGTCCATCAAACCCAATTAGGTGACTAACATGATATCTATATTGGTATCCATACTCATTTAGATATTCTGACCCAACTTTATTAAATCACTTATTAGGTCCTTATGAAATAATATGGCTCAATATAATTGTTTTATATATGTGGTACAATTTCCTAATTCGTCATTTCACTTTTCTCTCTTCCTTCCTAAGCTCTTATTCTCTCTCTCCTCATCAATTATAATTGATCGATCTCTTGAGACTTCTGAGTTGTTCGGTCTTAGCTTTGGTGGTCGCTCTGTTTGGCTTGACTGATCATTGGTTCACTTGTGAAAATTCCAGCTAAATTTGCAGAGTATGATGTTGTTTCTATCACTGATAGAGAAGAAGTACATGTCGTCGATGTTGTCTGAGTCAGCTCTGAGGTGAGTCCAGCTCGACTCACCTCCAAACTTAATCTCCGTTCATTCTCCTAGATCGGATTTGAATTTCTGATCATCATCTATGATTATCACGAGATTTTCATATCTTAGGAAAAAAAATTCAAATTTTCTTCTAGAGAGAGTTCATGAGTTTGCTATGAGTTCGAATTCTGTACAGACTCCTTATGTGGAGACAAGTTGGTTCAAATATATGCGGCTTGTGTGGAAGAATTATGGGGGCACGAGTGGTGTTCAATAAAATGTCTAGCTGAGGTAATCTTCTACTGAAACTAATCTCATTTGAACTAATTTTATAGCTATTTTGATTTTTATCACATGTAAATATCAGTTAGAACACACATGGATAAACTTTTTCATATATTATTTTCAGCGAATATGCATGTTTTGTATTTGAGCTCTATAGAAAGCACATGAATATTCATGGTTATCTTTAAGATTGAGAATTTAGCTAACTGGCCAAGTATTTATCACTAATAATGCCCCTTCTGATAATTTTTTTCAGTGATAAAAATGTGACAAATATTAACTGTTAAATGTTTCTTTCTTTCTTTCTTCTTTATTTTTTTAAAGCTTGGGAAAATGTTTTCATTTGTCAGTTATTGATATGTTAGTGAAATTGGTATAGTGTCTGAACTGCTAGCTAGAAGGCTACCAGGTATACCTTTCAATAATTCGACGATAACAAGGATGCTCCAGATGCGATTCAAGTTTTGGACATGGTGAGTATATATATTTGGTAGCTATTAAAAGACATTTAATTAAAGCAAATCTATCCAAAAAGAATAATCAATTACATAAGAGTAAGTTCTTATATAAGATTCTTAATTTTTTACTATCAAATGAAAAAAAAAACTTGAGGTTTAGGAGAAAGTAATGGAACAACGTGTCAACTTAGTAGATTATTTAAACTATATATACTAGTAAATTAATTATATATTATAATAAAATAGTTATATATATTGGTAAACTAATTATATATTATGTATATTAATTTGATATATCAATAAATTAATAATATAAATTATTTAATTATATATATACTGGTAAATAAATTATGAATATCTATAAACTAATGGATAGCAAGTACTACATATTCTAACTTTTGTACCAAATTTTTTGTAACAACACATGTGACATGTAAGTTGTCTCCATCTAATTAGTGTGTTAATACATACTACGAATAGAATAAATATTATCACCAATTGAGTGGTGACAAATCACATGCCATATGTGTTGATATTAAAATTTTGGTACAAAAGTTGGTACCTTAAGCATTATTCATAATCTAATTACATACTATGTCTAATCAATTATGTAAGTTGGTAAATAAATAATAATACGATGAGTGTAATATTAAATAGATGATGTTACATATTCCAAAATTTGTACCAAATTTTTAATACCAATAAACATGGTATATGAATTGTTACTATTTAATTGGTATATTATAACTTGTCACAAATAGATTGATCGCATTCATTAATTGAATGCTAATAATTCACATGCCACGTGTGTTAGTATTAAAATTTAGTACAAATTTTGAGACAACTAGCATTATTCAATATTAAATATACAATCGATATAATTTCTAGGGCTATAATGTTAAATATGCTATTATTTATAAGTGATAATTTTTTTTAATTTATGGTAAATAAATTATATACCACTCCTTAATAATGGTAAATAATTAATTTATCAGGGGTATTATAGTTAATATATTATCATCTATAAATGATAAAATTTTTCAAGTCATGGTAAATGAATGATATATTACCTCTTAATAGTGGTAAATAAGTAATTTACTAGGAGTATAATGGTAAATATGCTACCGTCAATAAGTGATAAAACTTTTCAAATTATGGTAATGAATTTATATACCATATCTTAACAGTGGTAAATAAATAATTCATTAGGGACATAATGGTAAATTAGCTAACATCAATAACTGTTAAAAGTTTTTAAGTCATGGTAAATGAATGATATACCACATCTGAATAGTGGTAAATATGTAATTTACTAGTAGTATGATGATAAATATACTACAATCTATAGGTGATAAAATTTTCAAGTCATTGTACATAAATTATATACCACCTTTTAACAGTAGTAAATAAGTAATTTATTAAAGGTATAATGGTAAATATATGCCTATAAGTGATAAAATTTTTCAAGTCATGGTAAATGAATGATATACCACTGGTTGCTTATAGTAAATAAATAATTTATTGAGATATAATAGTAATATACTACTGTTTATCGATGATAAAAGTTTTCAAACCATAATAAATAAATTATATATCACATCTTAACCATGGTAAATCAATTATTAACCAGAGCTATAATGGTAAGCATAAATTATTACTATTAAACAAGGGATATATTTATTCATAAAATCAAAAAGTGATATGTACTAAACTATACATTCAAAAATAGGAGTACTTTCGTTCAATCCCCTCATATGTAATGGTGGAAAAGTGAGCAAGGCCAGACGGGTAGCCGGCCATACGGCCCGTGAACTGGCTAGTCTGGCCCTAAAATTTATGGGCACCAACCAAAATACCAATTTATATATAAAAGAAATAATTTAGGGTTGGGCTACCAAGGAACAAGGACGACCCATCCTTTGGCCTAGCGGGCCCTAATACAACCTGTAATATATAGGGAAAATTAGGTTTTAACGACATTTTTAGAAAAAAAAAGTTGAAAAATATTGTGGCTTGTGCTTTTTCGGGTCTGGTATGATTTTTAATAAAACATACTATTTTCTAAAAAATATTTAGAAAAATAATATTGTTTTTGAAAGAATAACTAATAGCCTATAAACTGGTAACTAGTCATTAAAGATATTTGTAACTGATAATCAGTTTTTAAAATTGGTAACTAATAAATATTTTAAAACTAATATTTTCTAAAATTTATTAAAAGATGATTTTTTTAATAAAAATAATACAGAAATTAGGAGGAAAAAAAAAGAAAGGGGCTAATCTCAGTATTTTCATAATCTTTTTGTGAAATCTTTTTGGGTTTTTATAGGTAAAAGTAAAATATTAGAAACCTGATATATAAAAATCTGGGAAGGGCATCTTTCATCTGGTCGGGCCAAGCGACCCAAATTTTTTCTTTTATTTATATGCATATATAATTACATATGATCTTTTGTTGCATGAAATCTTATAGTTTTGTATAAAAAGAAAATTGGAAACTTAAGTTTACTTATAGTCTATTACTTATTTTACAATACACATTTTTATATTATATACTCATGCTTGGCTAAAAATTTGAGCACGACTTGAAACCCATTAATTTAGATATAAACAAGAATAGAGGCGATTAATCAATTTCACAACTCTTAACTCAAGCTATAATGCAGCATACCTGCGGTGAAAATGCAATGCTTCAACTAAAATCTTAATGTGTAACCTTACTCTTTGTCGTTTATATCCATTGTAATTCAATATCACTCCGGAAATTAAAAAATAGAAAGCGAATTTCTTGAAGAAGAGTCAAATGTAGAATTTATTATGATTGGCTGTATCATTAATTTGTGGGTGAATGTAATACTTCGTATTATGTGAAGCTTAAACCCAATTCTGCAAAACCTCATACTTACATCTTCGAATGTAGAGTAGGCAATCTCCATACGAAAGTCATCCTGGCCATGTTACTTATATATCCCCATTCAAATGCAACATCAAAAAAGGAGCTATAATAAATGTCTATTCAAACAATTGTATTCAACCAAAAAAAAAAAAAAACAATATTAAAAGAAAAAAAAGAATGAGCTATAATAATGTCTATTCAAACAATTGTATTCATCGGTACAACTTCAGAAAACCAGAAAACAAAATTAGAGAAGTAATGACATAATATAAATGTAATATAATATAATAGCATGCTTAGTAATGATACTATTGCCTGAATAATTAAAGCCTGGCCGTCTCACAGGAACGGAGAAGAAGACGCAATCAACGGCCATTCGTCACAGGAACTGAGAAGAAGATGCAATCTTTGAAAAGACGAGAACATTGTTCCTCTGCCACTTCTCTCTTTGAGACAACCAATTAGAATGCAAAAGAATCTTATTTAGTGAATGGAATTCTCTCCACCAATCATCATTGTTTTTCTTCTTTTCAATTTCAGTACACCATATCTCTGTATACCACGTACAAAAATCAGCAGCATCACCCTGATTATTCCTCAACTGTACCCACACCATAACCATTCTTCCTCCCACATCGACAATCCTGGCGCTAATAATCTCCTTTGGCATCCTTTCCATCACACCATTACCATCTAGCTTTCTCCAATGCCCTTGTCTTTCATCAAAGACCAAAACTCCGGGCTGGCTGTTATCAAAGATCGAAATTCGGCGACTGCTTTTTTGGCAATACAGTTCACCATCTCCCATGATATTAGACCTCCCGTAAAGTAATATCGATGACGATCGCCTCCAATGTCTTTATTTCTGGGTTGTACCCGAAAGTTTCTGGGCTGTACCCGAAATAATGTCCGTTCGCTATTCGGATACAGAATCGGTACGTAACAGTGTAAACCCCTTGGTCCCGGCTTGATGTTGTTGTGCTCTAAGGGACTAGGAATGGCCTCCCAGTGTCCAATATCCGGGTCGAACGCTCCACCCCAGTTGGGACCTGTGGCTGTGGCGTTCCTGTCCACCACGTAAATCTTTCCGCGGGGCAACTTTTGCCACTGGGTTGATAAGCGCCGTTGCCATGCTAGGGCTACGTTCCCACGTCTGATCAAAGCTGCAGTCGTGGACCAACCCCTCCGTGGAATCGAGGCATCGGATGAGATAGATTTTGGTGCCCACAGAGGCCCAAGCAGTCCCTGATACATAGTTATTATTAGCATCGATCGGTGGTGGTACAGCAGCGAGTCGAAGGCGGCCCTGGCTCTGGTTGTCAGAGTCGCTTGCAGTGGTAGCGTTTAATAAGTTGGGTTCTCGAAGGACAACGAACCAGCAATTTTTGGGCCAACCGATAAAGGGTCGGAGGCATAGGTAGAGCTGCTTCTCTTCGGTGGTGGACATGGCCGTAAGAGGTGGAGTGTTAGGGTTTCTTGCGTATAGATGGTCGTAAGAACTTTAAGGGATATTGGAACTCCAATGATCTCAGAAGAATGATCTCGAAGACTAGGGAGAATGATATATAATACTGTAGTACAAATATATATATATATATGGCAGTGGCACCAATCCGAATACGGTTGAATTTTTTTTAAAATATTATTTTAATTAAAATTTATTACATACCCCTTTTTATAATAAAAAATAATAAAATAGTAAATAATATATATTTATTTTTATTATTTTTTTAATTACTCAAATTAATGGTCAACTAAAAAAATATCGGTAAAAAATTAAATTGAGAACCATATATATCCATTTATATGGGTAATTACCGAAAATACCTGTAATTTTTTTTTCCTTTCAGCGAAAAAAAGTTATAAGTTCTACGAGAGAGTGTTAGAAATACATTCTTATTCTTTCTTTTTAGAAAATACCAAAACTACCTTTTCAAACATGCTCAATTTTAAAAGAGGAAACTGAGAAAATTTTAAATTACTTAAAAAAAAGGGAAACAAAGAAAATAAAATACACCCGGAGCCAAAGAGGGCATTAAGATGATGCTATGCGTCAAATGTGGCACAATTCAGTTACGTGGATCGTTCATGTCTTCAATTACGTGGATCGTTCGTGTCGTTTCAGATTCTTAACTTAAGTACAGTAAGCTGAGCAAAATGTGACTTATTAGCACAACAATATATGGCATGAATTATTTTAGGGGTGGTATGTCGTGTCGTGTTTAACTTAATTAAATCGTGTTGTTAACGGGTTAGCCTACGTGTCATCTGTTTAATGAAAACGACGTACAAATTGATGGGTCATAACGTATATAAATAATATAATTGTTAGTTTATTCGATTTTTTTAATTAAGTTTTATTATAATAAGAGAAACTAGTTCATTAGTTTTATGTTTTTTTTTTATTTTATCTACAAGAAATTCATGAAAAAATATTCTTTTTGAAAATAATTATTTAATATAATTTATTCAAAAATTACTTAATCGTGTCAATTCGAGTCAATTTCGTGTCAAACAGATTCAACTAATCGTCTGAATTTTGAGTCATGTTATCGTATCATGACCTATATTGCCATCCCTAACTTATTTGCACAATAAGATACGGTATGCTAACACGCATTCACGCATATTACATATGTATTATCATAAAATATTTTTCAATATATAAGGGGCATCCTAAACATTGTTAAAACGTTAGCAAGATGTAAGACTTAAAAGAAATGGAATATAAATATTGTATATTCTCGTACGGAAGATGACATCTGATGAACGAGGAAAATAATATAAATCCATATTGTTGAAAGGTAAAAAATGCTCGCGAAGGTGAGGTGCTTTAGCCACCCCCGTTCACCAGGGTCCCAATGTTCATAAATGTACAAAATTTTTATACACTAGCAGGCATGCATAATCCAAGCTTTGTATTCCGCAGTAAGAATGGACAAATCACATCTTTAGCAAAATATATATATTGGGCATCAATGCAGTGGGAATTCTTTTATAGATATAACTATCTATAAGTATTATTTTGTCCAATTAAAAATTATTATATAAATATTTTTTATGATAAAAGTGGAGAGAGATAAAAATATTAAATAATAAATATTTAATTTTATTATTTTTTTCTAACTATTTAAATCATAATAATTATTAGATAATGATGGAATTATTAAAAAATATTTATAAATGAGCCAAAAAAAAAAAACTAATTGAATTGAGAAATATATATATATATATATGGTTGCCAATCCAATAGGTATTTTTTTTCTTTACCTATGGGTAGATATTTTTTTTTAGCCGTTGGATCACCATCAAATGGTGATCCAATGGCTATAATGAAGTGCATGAAAAAACGTGCATCATTAATGCTCTTTCTCTCTCATACTTTTTACAATAAAAAAATATACATGCTAAATTTTCATTGGTCAAATTGATACCTATCTATAGGTAAAAAAAAAAAAAATACCCACTGGATTGGTGCCCTATATATATATATATATGACTTTTCTCTTGAAAATTTTATGACTTTTCTAGTTCTAAATGTAGAGAATTTTTTCCAGTCCTAAAATAACCTTCACATGCTTTTTCACTTTTTGCCAACTTTTCCCTGTCTTTCTTTAATTTTTCCCCGAAATTAGCTTCCCTCTCTCTTCAATTTGACCAAGTTTCTACTCTTCTTTCTTTAATTTTTCGTAATGTTTGGTGTTGTACTTGGCACAATCCATTGAAACATTATACCACGTACGTTTTGTTCCAAACTTAAATACTTTAAGTTCGGCATGACCTGTAGACATAAGCATATATTTTTTCATGATCATGCTTATATTAAGCCCATTTTGTACTAAGCACATTGAGTCCAAATCAAAAATTTAATGACAATTTCTAATAGGAAAAAGATACCACATACAATATTAGCGAAAAAATCTCAAAAATATGACCCTTCCTCTTGAATTATTTTCCCATACGTCCCTTACCTCCAATTTTCATATCTTTACGATCTTCTTCTTCTTCTTCTTCTTCTTCGTATGACATGGAAACCATGGGTTTTGGGGAGAAAAGAAACTAGCGTTGATGATATTTTTTAAGCCTGAAAATAAAGTAGTGGAAGGATCTGTTTACCTGGCAGAATGATCCAGTTACTCCGTTGTCGTGTTGCAGCAATTGGTGGCTTATGTGTCCTCTCCCTTTGTCTATTGGAAGGCGAATTTGAGTTTCTGCAATCTCCCACTTCTATCCTATAATTTTTTTTCTTTTTTGTTTTATGGAAAATTTGATCCTTGATTATATACGTTTTTACGATATGATTTTTATTATTTACTTTTTGACAATTTAGTTTCTGAATTTGCTGAGGTCTTTCTCTGTTTATTCTATTATAAGGAGATGAGTTAGGAGTTTTTCTTGTTTTCAGAAAATTTTTATGGTTTCCTATAATTTACTTATATAGAGGACATTCTTCTAAAACGAAACCAAACTTGTTTTCAGGATACAAAGTATTTTGCTAAAAGGAGACCAATTTGATTTTTAGGAAATCTTTGTGATTTTTTCTGTGATTTACTTACATACAAGATATTTCTTAAAAAGTAAATCACACTATTTTCTAATAAACCTTTGTGATTTCCTATGATATACTTACATGCATAGCATTTTACTAAAAGGAAATCAAACTAGTTTTAGGAAACCTTTATGGTTTCCTTTCTATGATTTACTGACGTACATGACACTCTACTAAAAGGCAACCAAACTGGTTTTGAAGAAATCTTTATAGTTTTTTATGATGGTGTTCTGCTAAAAGAAACTAAACTAATTTTCATAAAACTTTTGTGATTTTTTGTGATTTACTTCTTTTGCTAATAGGAAACAAAACTAGTTTCCAAGCAACCATAATAATTTTCTATAATTTATTTACGTACAAGATATTCTACCAATATGAAACCAAGTTGGTTTTCAAAAAACTACATATGTATTCTGTAAAGAAAAAGATGACTTTTTTATTAAAATGCTACTACATTTTTTAGTTCTCAAAGTATTTAGAAAAATGTCATAAAAAGTCATAAAATTTTTATTATTTTTGAAAAGTCGTAAATTCAGTAATATTTTTTTTAAAAAAACTAAGTATAAGTGTCCAAAACTAATTTCTAGTTGCTAATTAATATAAGAACTTTTTACAAAATTTGAGACCCAAAGTACCAAAATTGAAAAATCTCATATGGACAAATTTTTTTGAAAAATCCCAGATTGATTTAGAAAAATATCACTATTTTCAAAATTGATATTTTTCAATGGTACTTTAGGTAACTAATTAGAATATTTGGGACAACTAATAGAATATTTGAAGTCACCGGTCAAGTCAGGTAACTTGACCGACTACCTCAAATCTCGTCAATGATAAAAAGTGACATTTTTCTGAAAAATTTTAAAATTGACATGTTTCTAATTGAAAACCGAGATTTTTCAAACAATTTCAACATTCAAGACTTTTCATATTTTTTTTTTTGAAAAATTACCATAAGAAACCAAATTTCCTCTTAATATAGTCCTTACAAAAGAAAAAATCTATTAAGAACTTCATTAATTTTCGTTTAGCGATTATTTCTTTTTAGTAATAATTATTTATATAATTTATCATTATGTTATTGTTTCTATAGACAATCATTTAATATTTTAATTAAAAATAAAATATTGTTAAAGTATTTAGTATCGTGCTTTATGAGTCGTGTTGTACTCCTTCCCAAAATTGTGTCATGTCGTGTTGTATTCGCTCATAGTACCTAAAAACATGAACTTAGTGCGGCCCAACAACTCATGCCGTACAAGCACGACCTGAGGTCATCTTGTGTCGTACTGTGTTGGACTAGGCACGAATTTTATGTATTGTATCGTCATGCTATATGAGTGGCTCAACTCATTTGACATATCTCCATAACACGTGAAATCAAAGGGTAATTTGACCTTTTGCTTACTAGTATGCACTATAAAATTTATTTTGAGAATTCGTGTCAGACCAGTTGTAACATGCAATATATAAGGTTACAAACGTTTATAATAAATTTTTTCAATAAATAATGTTACTAAAATATTATGCTCCAACTTTGAGTAGAATTTCGGTTGTATTTCAGAACAAATGATTGTTAACCGTCGAGGGCTGTGTTCCACACAGAGTCCTTAAAACTGATTCGCTCCCTCCACCAGAATGCTTGAGGATTTTGCAAGTGTCAGTCTCCCAGGATACAACGACGAAGAGCAGCAGATGAAGCGCCAACACCTCCACTCTACGAACTGGATAGCTTTGAACTCAAAATTTCTAGACACTCGAAAAGCTCTAGCTAAAAAAAAAAAAAAACTGAGGAACTCAAGAACACTTGAGAGAGAATGGCAAAGAGAAGAAGGCTTCTGTTTCTTTGTTTTGGTGTGTGGAATGAGGAGGGGAAGCTCACCTTTTATAGTCTCCAAGGAGGGACTTGGTAGCAAAACCAGAAAAATTTTCCATTAATCTCAAAATGTTTTTCAGTCATTAAATGTTTTCCAGAAACTAGAAAGGTTTCTGTTACTAACGTTTCATTAAACTGTGTAATAACATCCAAAATGTTCAGTTCATTCTGGTTCATAATGGAAAGAAAAAAAATATTAGGCCACAACAAAAGGTTGGGCTTACTATGGTACAAGTTTCGGCCCGACATTCGTGTCCGCAGGTGCGGGCACACATGAGCCCATGCAAATTCAGGCCCAACCCCGAAGATTTGCACCCCCCCTGCGCGCGTCTGAGAGAGCATCTGTGGTTGTTATTCTTACCACCATCACAAAACAAGGTTCTATATAAACCACTTGCACCATGCATTTCCCACCAATGTGGGATTATAATATTTTCCTTTCATTTTCCATTTCAATGATGCACTTTTGAGCAACAATTTCTCATTCATCCGTGCACCATTTTGAGCGTGTGAATATACGAAATCGATGTCCTCGTAGAGGAGAACAAGAATTCACTAAGATCTTTCAT
Organism: Parasponia andersonii; assembly: GCA_002914805.1. NCBI lineage: Eukaryota > Viridiplantae > Streptophyta > Magnoliopsida > Rosales > Cannabaceae > Trema > Trema andersonii. The sequence goes on from JXTB01000146.1 coordinate 535,879, forward strand.
CAACAAGATGTGGATCCCACTCAATTTTTAGCTTCAAAATGGTCCATGAAAATGAGTTTTATAACAAATTTAATCTTTAAAATCCACTTGGGCTTCCAAGCCCAAGCCAAGCCCAAATTTTTTCCTTAACTCATTTTTCCAACAATCCCCCACATGAATGGAAATTGTAAAAAGAGAGACTACAGACTCTAGACAAGGTGATAGAGTTCAACGAATGAAACCTGCATAGGATAGGTAGGTGTTACCCTTTGAACCTTCCCTCGTGAGAGTATATTTACTTTACTGACTGATCAGTAGACACGATGTCTTTGAACTGTTCTATAGTTCATGTAAACAATAATATACTTCACACAGGAATCTTTCTTAACAAATCCAATTCTTACGGTTATGTTCATTTTGGCCTTGAACATCTCTGCATGGTTCTGCAAGAGTTTCTACGGAATTAAGCCCTCATAATTCCCCTTTAAAGCGGCCCCACTTCTCTCTCACATAGGTGATTTCTTAGTTAAGAGTAACCCGCACTACTCCGCTCGATTTCTCGACGTATAAGAATCATTAAAAGCCTTTGCTTATCCTATTCCCTACAGGCATCACTGCTTTTCATCATAGGAATGGACATGAGGGTAATATCCTCACAGGAGAATACCCCTCACAGTGATCCAACTAAGTCTTTATAATTAGGTTGTCCCTTTGAACCTAGTTCTTGGGATCTCTAGTCAACTAGGTTGGGTTTCCATTGTATAGACTTTTACTTCATGGGCTTTAGTCCCATTCTTCTTGATGATTTGTCAACTAACTCTCTGTTCAACCCTTTGGTTAGCGGATCCGCTAAGTTATCCTTAGACTTCACATAGTCTATAAAAATAACTTCCGTTGAGAGTAGTTGTCTAATGGTATTATGTCTACGATGTATATGTCTAGACTTACCATTATACATGTTACTCTGTGCCATTCCAATAGCCGATTGAATGTCGCAATGTATAGATATTGGCGGCACAGGCTTAGGCCAATCTGGAATATCTTCTAAGAAATGGCGTAGCCATTCAGCCTCTTCACCACATTTATCTAGAGCTATAAACTCAGATTCCATCGTAGATCGGGCTATAATAGTTTGTTTTCAAGATTTCCATGATACAGCTGCTCCAGCTAGTGTGAACACATACCCACTAGTAGACTTTGAGCCTTTTATATCAGATATCCAATTTGCATCGCTGTATCCTTCTAAAACTGCAGGATATCTGTTATGGTGTAGTCCGTAGTTACGAGTATATCGTAAGTACCTAAATACTTTTACAATTCCTTTCCAATGCTCAGCACTTGGATTACTCGTATATCTACTCAGTCTACTGACTGTGTAGGCTATATCTGGCCTTGTACAACTCATCAAGTACATCAGACTACCAATCACTCTTGAGTAATCTACTTGAGAAAAACTCTCACCTTTATTCTTATGAAGGTGTTGACTCATGTCTATCGGAGTTCTGGACACTCCAGAATCATCTATGTTGAATTTCTCCAAAATTTTGTCCACATAGTGGGACTGATTAAGTATGAGTCCATCAGACGTTCTTGTAATTTTAATTCCCAAAATTACATCAGCTAGACCCATATCTTTCATGTCAAATTTGGAGTTCAACATATTCTTAGTAGATTTAATCATCTTATCATTACTACCAACAATGAGCATGTCATCAACATAAAGACACAACATAATGTAGCCATTTTCAGTGTTTTTGACATAGACACATTTGTCACATTCATTGATTTCAAAACCATTAGCAAGCATTACTCTGTCAAACTTTTCATGCCATTGCTTTGGTGCTTGCTTCAAGCCATACAGAGACTTGACCAGTTTACAGACTTTCTTTTCTTGCCCAGGAGCAACAAAACCTTCAGGTTGTTCCATATAGATTTCTTCATCTAGATCTCCATTAAGAAAGGCTGTTTTTACATCCATTTGGTGTACTTCAAGATTCCGCAGAGTGGCAATCGCAAGTATCATCTTTATGGAATTTATTCTTGTCACAGGAGAATAAGTATCAAAGTAATATAGGCCTTCCTTTTGCATATAACCTTTGATAACCAATCTAGCCTTATATTTGTCAATTGTTCCATCTGCTTTCATTTTCCTTTTGAAAATCCATTTCGAACCAAGTGGCTTACATCCTGGAGGAAGATCCACTAGATCCCATGTATGGTTTTGCAAGATGGAATCAATTTCAACCTTAATAGCCTCTTTCCACAAAGGTCCTTCAACAGAACTCACTGCTTTTTGGAAGCTTTGAGATTCACTTTCCAACATATAAACTAAAAAATCCGGACCAAAAGATTTTTCAGTTCTCGCTCTTTTACTGCATCTAGGCTCATCTTCAACGACTTGTTCTTGGTCCTGGCTATCCTCAGTGATAGCCTCATAAGTTCGTTTAGATGTACTAGGTACTTCCTCGGATTTATACGGAAATTCATGTTCAAAGAACGATGCATTTCTCGATTCCATTATTGTGTTCTTGTGTATGTCTGGGATTTGTGACTCATATACAAGATACTCAAGGTTACAATACTCAAAAGCTATTGAAGAATGCTAAAGAATTAGACTACCCAAAGTTTGGAATACCCAATCAAATAATTAGAAGAACTAGCTTTATTGATGTTGGGCTTTATAGTCATTACATTTAGTTTGAACATACCCCCACATTCATATCCCTTTCCCACAAAAAGACCATTTTTGGTCAATACAAATTTATCTGACTCAAATACCATACGGAATCCATGCTTATTCAGAAATAAACCAGACACAAGATTCTTACGGATATCCGGTACGTACATCACGTTATTCAGAGTCAGTTCCTTCCCAGAGGTCATCTTTAGCACTACTTTGCCCAGACCTTGTACTTCAGACGTGGCTGAATTACCCATGAAGAGCTTCTCCCCATTCTCTAC
>JXTB01000146.1:539574-568397 GCA_002914805.1 Parasponia andersonii
GAGGGGTCACAGTTGCTTCCTCTTCAAACCCGGTCTCCTTAGACAGAACACAAATTCTCCTCCACAAGAATTCCACACGAAGAATAATAGTAATAACAAAGCAGCAGAGCAATATATTTATTCAAACAACTAGAATTATATATATTGCAGATATGAGCATAAAGAATTTAATAAATAAATTCTAACATGCAACCTAGCATAAAGAATTTAATAAAATAAATTCTCTAACATGCAACCTAGCAAAAACCTTATATAAAGCAACGATTCAGTTTTAAGATTGTCAGACCAGTTGTAACATGCAATATATAAGGTTACAAATGTTTATAATAAATTTTTTCAATAAATAATGTTACCAAAATATTATGCTCCAACTTTGAGTAGAATTTCGGTTGTACTTCAGAACAAAGGATTGTTAACCGTCGAGGGCTGTGTTCCACACAGAGTCCTTAAAACTGATTCGCTCCCTCCACCAGAATGCTTGAGGATTTTGCAAGCGTCAGTCTCCCAGGATACAACGACGAAGAGCAGCAGGTGAAGCACCAACACATCCACTCTACGAACTGGATAGCTTTGAACTCAAAATTTCTAGACACTCGAAAAGCTCTAGCTAAAAAAAAAAAAAAAACTGAGGAACTCAAGAACACTTGAGAGAGAATGGCAAAGAGAAGAAGGCTTCTGTTTCTTTGTTTTGGTATGTGGAATGAGGAGGGGAAGCTCACCTTTTATAGTCTCCAAAGAGGGACTTGGTAGCAAAACCATAAAAATTTTCCATTAATCTCAAAACGTTTTTCAGTCATTAAACGTTTTCCAGAAACTAGAAAGGTTTCTGTTACTAACGTTTCATTAAACTATATAATAACATCCAAAACGTTCAGTTCATTCTGGTTCATAATGGAAAGAAAAAAGATATTAGGCCACAACAAAAGGTTGGGCTTACTATGGTCCAAGTTTCGGCCCGGCATTCGTGTCCGCAGGTGCGGGCACACACGAGCCCATGCAAATTCAGGCCCAACCCCGAAGATTTGCACCCCCCCTGCGCGCGCCTGAGAGAGCATCTGTGGTTGTTATTCTTACCACCATCACAAAACAAGGTTCTATATAAACCACTTGCACCATGCATTTCCCACCAATGTGGGATTATAATATTTTCCTTTCATTTTCCATTTCAATGGTGCACTTTTGAGCAACAATTTCTCATTCATCCGTGCACCATTTTGAGCGTGTGAATATACGAAATCGATGTCCTCGCAGAGGAGAACAAGAATTCACTAAGATCTTTTATCAACAAGATGTGGATCCCACTCAATTTTTAGCTTCAAAATGGTGCATTCGTGTCCGCAGGTGCGGGCACACACGAGCCCATGTAAATTCAGGCCCAACCCCGAAGATTTGCCCCCCTGCGCGCGCCTAAGAGAGCATCTGTGGTTGTTATTTCTTACTACCATCACAAAACAAGGTTCTATATAAACCACTTGCACCATGCATTTCTCACCAATGTGGGATTATAATATTTTCCTTTCATTTTCCATTTCAATGGTGCACTTTTGAGCAATAATTTCTCATTCATCCGTGCACCATTTTGAGCGTGTGAATATACGAAATCGATGTCCTCGCAGAGGAGAACAAGAATTCACTAAGATCTTTTATCAACAAGATGTGGATCCCACTCAATTTTTAGCTTCAAAATAGTCCATGAAAATGAGTTTTATAACAAATTTAATCTTTAAAATCCATTTGGGCTTCCAAGCCCAAGCCAAGCCCAAATTGTTTCTTTAACCCATTTTTCCAATAATTCGTACCAAAACAGTCCTTTGTGGTTAAAAAAAATGCACTGTATCCTTCTATTCTGCGGCCCCCCTCTTCCCGAAAAAAAAAAAAAATCTCAACTAAAGTATCCATGTTTTTCTTTGGGTGGATAGGATTGGGAAGAAATAATTACAATGAGTCGACATTTGTTTGACATTTCTTATATCATGCATGTATAGAAGTCCAAAAGAGGTTCAATCACCGTATAAGCTAACAACAGAATCTACAGAGACAACGAAGAAGAAATTCTATATTCTGCTGAGATGGTACATAGTATGGGTATACAAGTGTCTCTGAGTACCTAGGGTCCTTTATGGGTATACAAGTGTCCATGAGTACCTAGGGGCCTTTCTCTCAGGCTGCTGCAAACTGAAATAGCTCTTCTTACAACTATAGCAAGAGATGTAATGCATTGCTCTACATGACCAATTATGGGAGAGAATAATCAGATTGCAGAAGATCCTACTTGTGGGAAGAAAACAAAATTAGCCTGTAGGAAATTGCAACAGAGATTTCCATACACCAAAAACTGTTTATAAGTAGTGTGAAAGCTAATATATACCCACTTCAAGAATTCCCCGACTTCCAAGTCCTAAGAACTGAAATGATTGTGCAAAATGAAATGCAGATAATACAAACATAAGCAATGCCCCATTTTCTGCGTAAACGTTCTTTATAAGGAGGGATATGTACAGAAATGCCTCATTTTCTGGGCTCCTGTGAAGTACATATGTCATTTTTATTTTATTAACAAAAATATTCCTTACTCATTAAATATGTTTCTTAATATCATGTTTACCCTTCTGCCATGGGTATGGAAGCCTCAGTCACCAAAAACGACACCTTATCGTGTACTCTGTCGTATGATATCGTCTGACTCCACCACCACCTTCACCATCAAGACCTCAATCCCATTTATGGTGCACAAGATTGATGAGCCCTCGTGCTCCGTCGAGATCACGCGGAAGTTGCTCTTCACCTTCTTCCACGACATAATGCTGAGGCAAGATGCTATTGTCACTGGTATGGAAGCTGCAATTAGATTTTATCTTTTCTGGGCTTTGCATTTTATTTATTTGTAATTTTAATTTTGATTTGGTTACTTTTTATACGGATCATATGGGTGCGAATGACTAGAGAGCAGCAAATCAGTGACTATGCTCCTGAACCTCGCTTGAAGGGGAGATGCGTAAATGATGAGATTTAGATTTTTAGCTTTTAAATATAACCTTTAATATAGTATTTCTTATAAAACTGATCAAAACCATTATAGCTCGGCTAGCGGAGTGCCTGGCTTTTGACCCATGTGACGTGGGTTTGATTCCCATATCCTTCTACTTTTGCATATATATTCAATTTTTTTTAATAAAAAATGAATATTCTTAATTTCTATGATTATTGTACTAAAATATAGTAGATAAATATAATATCATAAATAAATTTTATATTGTCAGCTCCATAAAATTAAAGTTATATAATGCTAATTTGTCTTAAATTTTGCTTGGTTCTACTTTATATTAAGTTATTTCAATTATTTTTCTTATTGTTTGCTTATTTGTGAATATAGGAGAATAAAAAAAAATGATGTTTGATGTGAATTGAGGTAAATTTATACCTCATAAATAGGTTTTTCAAACTATTGACATCGAAGTTGAATTTGATACGACCGTAACGTAATAAAAATAAAGCAAATCAGAGCTCAAATAAAATAATAGCGCATTCAAGAAGTCGAAGAGCTAAACTAACAGAAAAGTGGCGCTGCGGTGCCAAAAGTGGCGCTGCAGTACCAAAAGTGGCGCTGCAGTAATAACTCTCTGGAAGTTTTGGCATTGTAGTACTAAAAATGGCATCGTGGTGCCACCTCCCGCGTCTTGAGTCAATAATTGATAGTTGAAATCAATTTTTTGATGATCCAAAAATTCAGATTCGGCCTGCCTTATGTTTGCACGAGTCACCTCTTTATAACTCTATCTTTAGGGTTGAAAGAGATATGTTGAGATAGAGAGAAAGAAAGATAGGAAGCCATGGAAAAAGAAGAAGAAGATATACTCCAATCCTCCATTTCTTGATTTCCTCCATAATATCAATACCATCCTTTGTTCATAATATATTCTATTTATTTTTTTGTGAGTTTTCTTTTGTATTTTTCATATTTAAAGAGTGATATTGTTGAGAGAAAATCTTTGAGGGAAGATTCAAGAGAGCAAGAACTAAGTTTAAATTATGAGAATGACAATCTCCATGAACACTTTCAAGCTCTTCAAAGGGAGAGAATTTTAAAACTCTTTTATCTTTGATATCTTATATTTCTTGAATTCATTATATTAAAATGTTATTGTTCTCAATTAATATTATGAACTAAATCTTTTTTTGTCTAGTTTTACAATGTGAACCAACCTAATATCTTTTGTTTGTTCATTTCTATCCTATTTAATTAATACAATTAATTGTTGAGTTATTTATTTTATTTTATGCTTATTGCTTCTATTTAATTGATTACTAAATAAATTTTTGAGTGAAACCTTTATGAACTTGGGAAGAGAAATTTAGGTTTGGATATAGGTAGAATAACATAAGATTATATAATGTGGGGTAAGTTTGCATAGGGTAAGAATATACCTATGTGACTTATGTAACCTTTGTGTGAGAATAACTAAACTTAATAAATCTAGTTAATTTATGTTAGGAGTAACATATTAATTTCTCTAGTGTTTTCACTTATATCTTGGAAGGGAGTTTATGAATATGTTCAAATTCTTGGTTGACAACTCTTGTAGATTAATTAATTTAAGAGAGAAATTGTGAAATAGCATGACAATAGAATAGTTGGAGAATTAGTATACCTAGACATTTTTCTTATTGATTTATCTTTTATTCATTTGCATGATAGTTTACTTTCTTTTATTTTATTTCTCTAAAATCTATAACTTTGTTGTTTGGATAAAATCAGGATTGACTAATTTTAATATTTAGCTTAGACTTAGTAATCAATCATTGTGAGTTCGACACTCTAACTCTTAAATCTATATTACTTATAACTATGTACACTTGCAAGAGAATATGTGAGTATAATTTATAGTTGCATATTCTAACCAACATATATATAATAAATGATTTATACACATTAGTAAATAAATTATATATTATAAATGATTTGTATATTATGCAATGGTAAATGAATGGATAGCATAATAAATAACTTGTGCACTTATATACATTTAATGTAAATGAATTATATATTGGATAATGTTTCAGTTTTTTCTCATAAAAAATATTAAGTTACTAGTTGTGTAGCTCGGCAAATAATGAAAGATTATCTTATAAAAAAAAATGGGACTGGTATAGAAATACCCTTTTTTGAGCATGTTAATTCACGGTATGCCCCTTTTTAATTTATTCACATGAATGCCCCTTTTTAGGTTAGTCTTTTCTTTATTCCAATTTTGTCCCCCAAAACCTAAAATAGGAGCAGAGATGAAGACCATTCTATCGTCAGTGAGCATGGACATTCCCGACGGGGTTAAGATCATAGTGAATGCCAAGATCATCGAGGTTGAAGGCCCTCATGGTAAGCTTGTCGCAATTCAAGTATCTCAATCTCGATTTTAATCTAATCATCGATAAGTGCAAGCTCAAGATCGTGCAGTGTCGCGACCGAAAATCCAAGGCCATGACTTTTAGTAAATTTAAGTGAAAACAGTGATAAACAAAAATTCCCAAAATTTTCAGAAAAAGTCAAGTACTTAAAATTTAAGTTTTAGTCTTCAAGAGTAAGTAAATTTTAATATTGGACTAACTCGATAAATTACAATATTATCTACTAATTTAAATTTCTAAGGCATTTTTAATTTTAAATTTTGAGACATGATAAATAATAAATTTTAGAAACTTTTTATTTAAATCATTTAGTTTAATGAAAGTGTTCAATTTATAACCATAGGCCCATAATTAAAATAATTTTCATAAAATCATTTCTATGTCTAAGTACTCGATTAAATATCGAAATCATCCTCATACATCCACTCAGTAAATTTATCACGTATGGCTAAATGAATTTGACTTAGAGAAAACGATACAGAGTATGAACCAACCAATGAAGAGGACTGGAACTGCAAGTATATACCAAACATACTTGCCAAGCCACACGAATATCTGTTACAGAATAATTTGACACCTGAAAGAGGAAAGAAGTAGGGGGGGTGAGCATATGAATGCTCAGTAAAAAACTCAATTACCCTTTTTGGAAAATCCTTTTTAGTAATTCTCAATACAACTGCATGATTAGTAATTCTGGAAAACATCTTAATAAATATGGAGCATTTGAGATATATATATAGAAAATCTTTATAGAAAAATCATGCTCAAATAAAAATCAGATATATATATATCCAGGTTAAAACAGATAGAAAACCATAATAAAACAAGCATAGTGCACATCTGCATGGTTAATAATATTGGAAAGTATTTTTATAAATATCAAGTATTTAAACCATTTATAGAAAACCATGCTAAAATCAAATCAGATATCCATGTCAAAACATATAAAAGTCTCAATTTAAATAAGTATAATGCATATCACATAGATCAACATATCACATGAGTTCTCATTCTCTCATCACAACTAGAGCAACTTATACTACATGTATTGAGTACTCTCTGCCTAACATCTATCTCTGAAAAACCGGAGGGACACCCTTGTGTCAAATCCTACCGAATCGGAGGGGCACCGAATGCTTACGCCTACCGAATGGAGATAGTCAGAAAATAAACCCCGCGCGGGTTTACGGGCTCTCACCGAAGGCGGGTGTACTAGTCCGCCTACTACAATACCGTGATGCCTAAGACGACTCTCATGCCTGATCGTATGAAATGTGCAATATATATAAAGTCTCAAACAACCATGCAGTGTTTTGACATCCTAGACATGCTCTGATTTTTTTAATTAAAATCTATTTTGTACTTTAAAATCCAAAGTATAGTTTCCATGGCTTTACCAAATTCCAAGTATAAAAACTTATACAAAACCATATTTAAAAATATCTAGAGCAGTTTACAATGTTTCACAAATACATAGTTCATCAAAATAACTATTCAAATAATTCAATTTAATAAAATCACAAAATTTCATTTTTTAAGATAAATTCCAATTTAAATGAAAATAATAGAAAACAAGGAAATTGAATCCCCTACCTCGAAATAGTAATTATGCTGAGTTAACCATGCTGGAAATATCCTCAATTGATTACTGGGTTGTTCGGACAGTCGTTTTCGAGTCTCGTCTCGTTCACTTGAAAAGTTGACTTTTCAAACGGAATTTCGGATTGAGAAACAGAGGTCACCACTGAATTCAGAACACCCAAAAATATTGGTTTAGATATAAAGTTCGTCGAAAATGGGTCCCGGTACGGAACCGGCCAGTGGCACGCAAAACGGTACAATTCACGAGCTATTTTCTCGAATTTCGTGCTACTTCAGAAAATAGTGATATTTTATATCAAACTTCATATCCCGACCTCAATGAGTCCAAATTCGAAGTCAGAACTCAGTTTCGAGATCCCGAACTCTAAATGGGCTCAAAATCCGAAAATTATAAAAATACCACATTTTGAAAATATTTAGAAAATACCACATTTTCATTCCGACAATTATCGATCTTCCAGTTATCGTTTTAACACTTAAAAATCATAAAATTTCATGTTTCAAACTCCTCTATCACGTGGTATAATTTTTTCGGGAAAAATAACTCAATTCTGAAATAATTACGAAAATACCACAAAATTTAAATATTAAAATATTGCTACAGTAGACAATTTCTTACCGGAGCTGAGTTGAAGGATGAAACGGTCGGAAATGAAAGCTGCCGTCGAGACAATTCCAATGGTGGCGGCGGTGCAGTGATCCGACGTCGAACGGCGGCTTGGCGGAGGAAAATCCGTCGCGGCGGCGTGAACTTCCAGTCGAGATTTCTCCGGCGACAGGAGGCGGAGCGAAGCGACAGCACCGGGCGCGGCTTAGTCTGCGATTGGGCAAGGGTGTGGGGCAACGCATCGGGCAAATCGGCGGCCGGAGAGGCGTCGAATGAACAGTGGCCGAGGGGGTGAAAATCGGGGGTTTCGGTGGAGAAGAAGAAGAAATGGGGGGGTTTTTATGTAATTTTTCAAAACTGTAGCAGTGGGACACGTGGCACAATCTGATTCGACCGAAAAAATAAGTTTCTGAAATTACACTTTGGCCACCAATTTAAAAGATTCTTTCATTTTAGTCCCTCTTTAATTACACTTTTGTCCCCAATTTGAAATTTCTTTTTCACTTTTTCCCCAAATGTATCTAGACATAATCTTGTTTAGATTCAACTCTTAATTTTTTTTATTATTATTTTTATTTAATTAATCCAAAATACAAAAATACCAAAATGTCTTTGAAGTAAAATTACTTAACTACCCTTACAAAAATTTAGGATTTTACAAGCAGGGTAGGCTGAAGCTATGCCTAAGGCCTAACTTTAAACCAAGGCCTCCGATTTCTTTTAACACTATTTTTTTTAAAAAAAATCATGGAAAGAAAAAAAACAAATTAGAAAAATATCAAAAAGCATGTATTTTTGGAAGTTGGAACAATATTAATCTATTTTTCAGTCATTTTCGTTTTTGAAAAGTCAAACAAAATCTTCGTCCTCAAATTTCAGTAAGAATTAAATGATTTAATTATGCATTACCTCCTTAAAAGAATGATACATTTTCTTTCTATAGTTATTTCCTTTCAAATTACATCTTCATAATTAATCCATCTTTTTTTAGAGAATAATTAGTCCATCTTTTAAAGTAATATGTCACCTAAAAGTTTAGAACGGATAGCTCTTTGTTTTAAAGGGTTTTTTTAACCATTAAGGTTTCTCACTTTTAGAATATAACCCTTTTTTTTTTTGTTTACTTATAAATAGATATATATTAAGTTTTCAATTTTACAGTACACCTTCCAAAACAAATCTAGTTTATTTTCCTGTTTGTTTGTTTTTTTATTTTAAATCTCATTTTTTATTAATTTATTTGTTAATATTGTTGTTTGAATTTCATAGTAGCTATTTCAGTATTCTTTTATTGGTATATTGTCTTGAGTCATTTTGTTTTTGTAATCTATACATGAGAAATTAGAGTAAATATGTCTACTTAAAAAATAGTCATCTAGATATGAAAAACTTAAGAAATAAAGAAATATAGAGAGTTTAATTCCAAAATCTGTTTCAAATCTTTTTATAAAGGTCTTTATTAAAGAATTTGCCTAAGGCCTCGAAAATGCTTGAGCTGGCCCTGAGAGTCATGGTTCGGCTCCAAGAAGACGAGTGCTGCCATCCTACGACCGTCAGCCACGTCAAGAATCTCATCACTAGCGTCACGAAGGGTTGCCGCTACAAGATGTAATTCTTGTACACTCACTTTTCCATCAACGCTTCCGTCATGACCAACCCCAATAGGTCCGTTGAGATTTGATACTTCTTGGTGGAGAAGAAGGGAATTTCATTTTTACTACTCACTTCAGTCTTGTTTTATTTTAGCTATTTATTTTCACTGAATTTGCATTTTCGATATATAGCTCTCATTTGTTTGTTTGTTTGGTTTTTTTTTTTTTTTTTTTTTTTTTTTTTTGGGTTTTTGGATTTTTTTCTGTGTATGCTTGATAAGATGACATGTGCATATACCTATATATGATGAAATGCAGTAGTTGTGAGAAGTGTTATGCTAATTGATTTTTATTTTAAAGATCGTTTTTCATTTTTTTTTAAAGAAAACTTCTTTCTCTTTATGTCATTAACTAATTAAATTAGCTACAATAGAATTATACACCAGTATGAAAAATAAACACCGATAAATAAATTATATATTATAATAAATAAATTATATATTGTAAAAAATTAATTATATATTATGATAAATAAATTATATGTATTAGTAAATTAATTATATATACCGGTAAATGAATTATATACAATAATAAATAAGTTATATATATATTAATAAATTAATTATATACCTCGGTCAAAGAAAATTTACACTTATATGAATTATATATGTTAGTATATACGTTAGTAAATTAATTATATACTCTGATAAATGAAAATTTATACTGATAAATAAAATAAATACTATGATAAATGAAAAATATACACCAATATACGAAATATATACTATGATAAATAAAAAATATACAATAGTAAATGAATTGTATATTATAATAAATTAATTATATACATTAATATGGTACATGAATTATATATGTTGATAAATTAATTAGATATATCCGTAACTAAAAACTATACATCAATACATGAATTATATACTATGGTAAATTAATTATACACACTTATAAATAAAAATTTACACCAGTAAATGAATTATATATTATAGTAAATGAATTGTATATGTTGATAAATTAAATATATTCATGAATATGTCAAATCAACTTACATAGCAGGTATAATGGTAAGTTACAATACCTAAAACTTAAAAAATGATACTTTTGTCAATAAAATGAAAATGGGATATTCATTAACACAGATTTTTTAAAAAGGGGCATGTGTAGTTTAAAGGTATTAATGACCATAAGAACTCAGGAATCCAGCACTTACTTGTAAAAATTGGGCTTAAATCACATTAATTAATTTCACGTATACACAGGAAATCATGGATGAAATTGACGTGTTAGTGTCAAATACTAAAAGAACGCTGCTCTGAGAAATCTCTTATTGAGTTTTAAGCACTTGCATATAAAACAAGATTAACTAAAAACATTTTACAAGATAATGTAACTATACATTAGTTAATTAGTGGGCGTTAATTAATCCATTTAGTAGAGCTCAAGCAGGTTGTGTAATCTAATGGAATTGCGTGTATTACAGACTCTTGTCTCCAACTTTGTGAAATGCATCTGTGCCATTAAATCAGTTATAATTTTCTCAATTTGTATCAGCTATAGGTGCACATCAAAAAATTAATAGTAATATCAACGACTTAAACCAAATTAAGTTCATCTACCCAAATAATTCTTAATATCTTTCTTCTACATGAACTCCACTTATATATTGTCTTTATCAGTTCTAACGATTCTGTCATAAATTAGATTCTACAACGAAATATTTTTTTTATGAGTTTCAAAAATTCGTATCATAAAACAGCTCACTTCCATTCCCAATCGTCAAATCACACATTGAATAGAATATCCTCAAAATCTATCTTACAAATCATATTAGACATATAAATAGACAGACTACTAAACAAAGAACAATTGACTTTCCTTTAAAGGAAAATTAAAAAAAAAAAAAACAGTTGAATCCAAATTTGCAAGGACTTCATAAAGAAATTTACATGGAACATACAAGCTCACCGTCCCCATGTCTTTTCACTTGAATTTCATTATACACTACACTATTGAAGGATGTTCTATTCAAAATGTCACCTTCTTCGTTGGGAGGAAGTCCCCGAACCATCAACACCAATCTCCCTCCCAAATTGACCAACCTAGGATCCGACATCTGCTTGGGTAAATCTTTCTTCACGCCCTTGACCTCTTTCCACTCCCGATTTCTTTCGTCAAACCGTTTAATTTTCCGTATGGCTCCTCTGTCAAGGTAGTGACAAAGTCCAATATTCACTCTCCATCCAGAATCAATGAATACAATACCCCATCAACCACACAAGTCTTCCCATCCCAATCATTGGAAATATCCCAACATCCATCCTAGCTCGCCCCAAAAAGTGGTCGACGACGACCGTAAAAACTCAATCCAATTTCACTCCCAAAGTACCCAAACACAAGTCTTCCCATCCCAATCATTGGAAATATCCCAACGTCACTATTTTGTAATGTCGTATTAATGTAGTCATGTTGTACTTTTGTAAACTTTTTGTCGGTGTTCTAATTATCAAGGATTTTGTTTAAAATATAAAGAATTAGTATATATAATAGCTACTAAGCCCTTAAGCCAACCTCCACCTAGAAATATAAAGTGGGCCAGGTCGGAGTTTTGTACTGAGCCTGAACTCGATCTGCCTAAAATATGAGTTGGTTCAGCCTAATTTATATTCTTATTAAGGGGCTTGGTATAGCGCATAGACCAATACATTTTATATAGATTTAAGTGAGTCTTGCCTAAGTAGATCATGCTTTTATAGGTCGAATATGAGCCACAATGTTAGCCTAATTTTGTTGTTATTTTATGCTTTAAATATCAAATATGAGGCATAAACATTATTCATATTCTTTTAAATTTTGAATAAATTAAAAATAGATAAAAATAAGTAGATAAATAACATTAAAAAGTATATAAATAAAAATATTTAATTAAATTTTTTTAAAATTTTTATTAAAAAAATATATTTAAAATTATATATAGAATGATTAAATGTGAACCGATAGAATTGTGAGTCGAGCCAGACTTGTGGGTCTATGACTGAGATACACCCCGATCCTAATACATGTAACAAGTCGACTTAGGCCTACATAACATAGGCCAACTCACAAAAATTGGTCTACATTGGCATCTCTACCCCGCTTTTACTTGCCCAAAATCGATTTGGATTTAATTATGGGCTAACGTAGTAACGTTTGAGGACTACAGCACTTACAAGATATATATATCCTGAACACGTGTATTTATCATTGATCTATTATAGGGCTGATCTGAACATGTGTATTTATTGCACTAAGTTAAACAAATAAAAAATAAAAGTATTAATATAGCCCTGCATAGTAATAAATTAAATATAAAAGTTCATAAAAGTGGCTCCGTTTGGGATTGCTTCTAAATATTGTTTTTAGCTTTTAAAAGCGGTTAGAAAAAAAAATGAGGAAAAACTAGGTGGATGTCCAATTTTTTAAATTAACTTAAGTAGATATTTTTTTTTTAATTTTTACAGCTACATGTTCATTACCCTCAAATGGTAAGCTAGCCTATATTTTGCTTTTACATATTTGCCCTTTTTTAAACAAGTCAGTCTTTTTTTTTCATTTTTCTCTTTTTTTTTTTCTTCGATCATGTTTTCTCTCTCTCTCTCTCTCTCACTCTTCTGTCTCTCTCTCATCGCTCCTCACTCTTCCCTCTCTTTCGCACACATACTCTCTCTAGATCTCTTTCTCTCTTGCTCTCTATCTCTTTCTTTCTTCTCAATTTTTTTTTTCAGGTGGCTTTTTCTTGATTTTGGTGACTTTTTCTTCTTCGGTGGTGTCTATTTTTCCGATGGTATGGAATATAGTGATTTAATTATGAGGTATGAATTTTCTTTGAATTTTCAAATTTTCTAGGTTAGTTTCTTAATTGAATTGGGGATTTTGATTGTCATTATTGTGTTTTTTTATTTTGTTTCTATAGTATACATGGTTATATATACCTAGTTTTAATCCTTATATAACATAAAGTAAAAGATAAATATTAGTTGTTATACTTAATGATTTTTAGTTTTTTCAGTTCATAATCATATATACCACGCTAAAAATCGTATATACCATGCAATAATTTTTATCTTCTAGTATGTACCTTTCAGCATTATTTATAATTATTGTTTATATTTTTAAATTTCAATCTCACATATACATTGTTATTGCCAGTTAATAATTTTTATCTACCATTTTCCATAGTAGTATATATATACCATTTTGATATTTGGTAAATTATAGATTATTTTTTGTTATTCGTGATTTGGTATATATAATGTTTATGTTGGTATATCAATTTATTAACGTGGTAGATAATGATACGTATTAGATTCAATAATGTGTTTTATCAATTGATTTAGATGTAGTAATATCTATTGGTTTTTCATTATTTTTTTGTCCTAATCAGACTCATATGATTGATTTTAATAATATTGGTTTTTATATTGTTGGTTTTCGTATAATTAGTTTGTTGCATTTTCAGGATTCAATGTATAGAAATTTTGTCTTGATATGTAAATTTATTAATGTGATAGATAGTGATATATACCAAATTCAAGAATGTCTTTTATTAATAGATGTTAATAGATGTAGTAATCTCTTTTAATTGTTTTATTATTTTTTGGTGCTAATCAAGTTCATACTAGTGATGTTAATAATATTAGCTTTTGTACAGATAGTTTTTATAAAGTTGGTTTGTTTGCTGTTTTTTAGGATCTAGTATATAAAATTTTTATCTTGGTAAATAAATTTATTAACGCAGTAAATAATGATATATACCAGATTCAATAATATCTTCTATCAATTGATTTTATAAGATGTAGTCACATATTTTTTTTTCTTATTTTTTCGTGCTAATCAGGTTCATATGGTTGATTTTAATAATATTAGTTTTCATACAGTTGGTTGTCGTATAATTGGTTTTTTTGTTGTTTCTTTGGATTTAGTATATAGAATTTTTATCTTGGTATAAAATTTTATCAATGTGATAGATAATGATATATATCAAATTCAATAATTTTTTTATCAATTGATTTTAGTAGATGTAGTAATATCTATTGGTATTTTTGTAATTTTTTGGTACTAATTAGGTTCATACAGTTGACTTCCATAAATACCAAGTTCGTGACACCAATTTTCAGGTTCACTGTTCATTTGTTGAAACATAGTTGCAATTGTGGGAAGTGATATCAATTGTGGGAAGTGGGATATCAGTAACATTCTGTGTTCTCGTATTTGTTTTGATTTGCAATTGATTCAAGCAATACGACTACTATCAAAAAATTGCAAAAATCTAATTCATGCCAAATTATGTGTTGCAAAGAAGATGAAAAGTCATTTAGATTGTTAGATTCTTATTGATTTGACATATAGTTTTTCTTGATTAGAAGGGGTTTTTTTTTCATATTTTTAGTACATTATTTTTTTTTTGTTTTGGTTATATGTAATTTTTGTCTTTATATATGGAAGTTTTATCTTGGTGTTACTGGATTTAGATTTGAGATTTTGAATATTTTGTCAGTTTATTTTATTGGTCTTATTACACTTTTAGGTAAATTATTTTATTATGTATGAATTATTTTTTGTGGTATATACTAATGACATTTTTTTATAGTTATGCGTATGTTGTTATAGTATATAAACATATATATGTAGTTTGTATTTTTATGAACTAAGAGCAAAAACTTATATATTATATACATATTTTTATCAACATATTAAAAAATTTATCAATATTAGTATTAAAATTATCTACTATAACGTTAAACTTATCTATAAAATATTAACATTAAAAGGTTTATCTACTATATTATGCGAATTATTTATTTCATATAAAATTTCATCTATTAGGACCATAAGTATATCTACCTACCAAAGATATAGGATATTAGTACAACTAAAAAGTTTATCAACCATAATATTAAAGTTATTTAGCATATATATAATATATCAACTTTAACATTACATTTATCTACCAAAAGACCATATTATTATAACTCAATTAAAAGGTTTATCTACCATAACAAGAAATATATCTACTACATACTAAATTATATCTATGTTAACTATAAGTGTATCTACTAAAAACAAAAGACATTAACGCAATCATGTTCTCTTTAATTCCTTATTTATCAAATAAAATCCCTCCATGTAAGCAATTGAACTAATAAAATCTATCAGATCTTCAAATTTTGAATCTAAACAAAATCATTATTCCTTTCCCAGCTCTCTCTCTCTCTCTTTCTCTCTCTCTCTTTCTCTCCCCTATTAAAATACTCCACTTTGAGCCTTCCCTTACCAATTTTCTAGTGTGGAGGAGATGAGGGAGATGGTTTTGATGGCAAGTTAGAGCGTTAGGTAGTGAGACTCCGGAGTCTTTGACAGGTTTGGATTCTTGGGCTAGGACAGGATATTTGCTGACGTCGGTTCGAAGTTGGGTATTTCATGCACCGACACTGTTGAAGGAGCCGAGGACATTGGTGGCTCTAGTTTTAGCTCTGGCGGAGTAGATTTAGTTGGTGAAGATGATGTCTTCAGCTTAGATGGAGTACACAACTCATTCACTGGTAATTGGGAGGGGAGGGTTAGGTAAAAAATTTCAACATATAAATAAAGTGGACATTTAGCTATAAGTTTTTTAGTCTGCACATATACTAAATAATGGACCAAAAAATGTCCAATTTTCTATTCGTCCCAAAAAAAGGGAGAGAGAAGCATTTTGTAAGTTTCTACTTTTGGTTAGCATATTTTAAAAGTTGTTATAAAATCCTTATTTTAAGCAAAATTTGAGAAGTAAGGTAAAGATTAGTTTTCAAAATTGATTATGCTACGCATAATATAAATTATCTAAAATATCATTTTACAACACATACAATCTATAATTTACCAAATACTTAGATACTGCTTCTAAGTTGTATAATTGTTTTGTAAATTAAATTTACCAAATACCTAATACAATAATTATAGTTTATGAAATATTATACATGAATATTTTATTATAATATTTTGTTTTTTTTATGTTACACATAGTTGAATATATTCATATACAAATATCTAAAGTTTCCATGTCATATTAAAATGTAATAAAGAAATAAATATATGGAGTCGTTTAAATGGGAAGACTTACTTCTTCCAAAAAAAATGTTCACAACTTGTAAATAAAGATGAAATACTTTATTTATAATAAGTTGTAGTGTTTGTCTATATCACTAGAAATGATGTATCTCAAATCATAGAAGTGTACGATTTTTGAAAGAAATACTAGTGTGTTATATAAGTGTACTGAACTGGACCAAATAATACAAGAGTTGAGATTAAGTGTCATAACTCAATTATCTTGCTATTACTAATTTAATATTATGCATTTTCACCTTAATCCTAGTGTTGGTCAAACTTACTTTCATAAGTTTTATCTTTTTGATTTACTAAAGGATTAGTTCTATCATGGTTTAAACTCTGGTATCTTTGAAAATAAGATTTCTGAATTGATAAAGAATGCCCTCCATGAATATGGACACAATGCCTTATTACCACTCTAAGTTCTTTCAAATTCTTAGAATAATTTAAATCTCGGATTTAGGTATTCACTTTGTGAATTTGACAATATTTATGATATTGATAGGACTGAATTGTCAATAAATATCCATTAGATGAAAGATGGTATTTCATAGGTGAATAGGAATAGAGAGAGATAAATATGTATAGAGGGGTATTATAAAAATTTCAACTCTCTACTATGGTATAGTATCAGGTGTACATTGTGGTATAGAATATACTAAATGGATCAACTTATTTAAAATATTGTAACTTTTAGAAAATAAGACATTTAATCAAAGCATGTAATATCAGGCCTATAGTGGAGTGCCCCAATATTAATGGACAATGCCTAATTATAATTATGAGTTAATTATAATTATTGGTAATTGGTCCATTAGAGATTAGATTATTTGGATCTATTGGGTCCCATATGTAGCTCAACAAAGCTTGATTGTTGATTAATTAATAGTGGCCAAATTATAATTGGACTATAATTGGTATGGGCCTTTACTTAAGTTTTTGAGTTGGCCCAAAATGAGAAACTCAACAAGGCTCTTAATAATTAAGTGATAGTCACTTAACAAAATATTTTTTTACTCAGTTTTTTCATTTATGCCACACATGAAACAAAAGGGAGAGTGTGAGAGTGAGAGAAACCCTAGGGTTTTTATGCCAAAGAGAAAGAAAGAAAGAGAGAAAATTGGCTATAGTTCAATCTTTTAGTGCTTGGCACAATCAAAGTTTCATCTTACTTTGTTTATATCTCTAATCAATCCAAGGAGGAGAAGGAGTGTCTATCTGGATCATTTTTGGAGTTGATCTCTCTTACTAGGTTCAAGATGTAGAAGAAAAGAAGTTCTCTTATTGATTTCAAAGAAGTCTCATAGTTGATCAAAGAACAGTGCCCACATACCGAATCAACTAGTGAAGAGGATAAATAGGAAGACTCAAAGTTTTGAAGTTTTTCGAGTAATTCTATAACTCTTACATGATTATAGAAATCTAGGATTGATATATGATCTGTTAAAAGATCATTAATTTTCACAAAACATGTTTTGGGTTTTCGTAGATCTGTTTTGTATCTAATTTGATTAAAGATGAATGAGTTTTTCTAAGAAAAACTTGTAAGTTCGAGGTTAGTTAACCCAAGAGGGAGGGGTGAATTGAGTTTTAAAAACTTTTGCAAACTTTTCTTGAAAGATAAGTATATTTAGTAAGTAACTGCTATAACAAGTAAAAATAGATAAATTACACACATAAACTCAAGATAAATAAATTTAAAGAGATAGAGATAGAGAAATGCATACACTATTTTTATGAGATTCAACAAACACAATGATTTGTCTACGTCCTCAGCTCTTGGCAAACCGCTTCGAGCTATCCACTATCGGATCAAGAGAATGAGCTTAATCGTCCTTTTTACATAACGAGTGCTTTCCCTTAGGTATACTTACGCTTTTACAATAATCTTGAATCTGTCTT
Source organism: Parasponia andersonii (assembly GCA_002914805.1). Taxonomy (NCBI): domain Eukaryota; kingdom Viridiplantae; phylum Streptophyta; class Magnoliopsida; order Rosales; family Cannabaceae; genus Trema; species Trema andersonii. The sequence goes on from JXTB01000146.1 coordinate 557,824, forward strand.
GAATCTGGCTCTATTATACCTAACACGGATTGTTTTCACTCTGCTACAAATCTCACCTAAACCAAATTATTTATGAATCCAGTATTAATCTCACCTCACAAATATAATTTGGTTTTTGTTTATTGATACATTAAACTAGAATCTCTCATAAGAATTTAGATGATACAAGGTAAGTCTAGAGAGAATAAATGAGAACACAAAGTATGATCTAGTTTGGCTCAATGTACTTTTGTGAAAAAGTGGATTTGAAAGTTTAATTCAAAAAAGTTGATTAGAACAACTTGAAAGTATGTATAAAGTAATGTTAGAACGTCCAAAAGTTGTTTCAGTGTTAAAAAGGCTTCTATTTAAAGACTAGAATGAAAACTAGTCATTTTCGTTCGTTTGACAAATATTTTGTCATTTTCGGCAGACCGAAAGTTCATTTTTGATAGACCGAAAATACTAGTAGTTGAAAGTACTGTTCTAATGGTCTGTCGATTCTATCTGAGAGTGTATTTTCAATCGTTTCAAAAAAGTTACTTTATAAATTGATTTAATATATAATATAGGAACTATAGAAATTCATTAATCAATTCAAAAGCTTGTGTAAAAATAAATTTTATATTTTAATTTGAAATAAATAGATTTGACAGTTTAGCTTTGAAAAATTCTAATTATATGAAAAACTTGAGCCATTAAGATCATATAATGTGTATACAAATATTTAAGTACAAGAATTAAGTGTAAACCTTTGTTGATCTAAATCTTGTATTCTTGATCTCTGTCTTCAAGTGCTTTTCTATAATCCATCTTGAATGTCATGTGATCCTTTCAATTTTAACTTGTTATACACTCAAGTAGATTATTAGTTCTTAATTATATATTTATTAACTTCAAAATATGAGAGTAAAATTGATGATACAAAGCATGACTCAACAAAACTAGCAATTAGTATCAAGAGCTTAGGTTTCTTGAACATATCATAATATTGTTCTAAAGTACTCTTCATAAAAATGATTGATTTAGAATTGTTCTTGATTTTACGAGATATATATTTGATCATGTTCATGTAATTGAGATTATTTCTACTATGTTTATGATAGTTTGTTGGTACATGTTTGATGTATGATATAGTCAATTAGATGTTCTTGTGTATTAATCATGATGCTATGACTATTAGACTATGATTCTTGCAATACTAGATTTGTTTGTGCTCTTAATTTTTTTTGTTGACAAATGCTCATGAATATGTTTTTCATGTTGATGAAAAAATGTAGTTTTTCTAGGTTTAGATCTGATTTTTCACATTAGTTTAAGTTTTTAGGTTTATTTTTCTTTTAAAAGGGTTTGCAACATTAGGCACACATGTGGCTCGACACGCATAAGCCTCTGCCTCTGCCAACCATGCAAAGTGCAGGCTTGCCTAGTATGGCATGAGAATGTCCCATGCTAGCGCAGGCAACCTTGCAAGTGATGTTCGCTTACTTGACACGTAGCACGAGAACATCCTATGCGTAATGCGAGCTTTGCCTTTGCGCATGCTAGTTTGCCTAACATGGTATGGAATCATCTAATGCATAGTGTAGGCGAAGCTCGCACAAAGTGCAAGCAGAGGCCTTGTGCTTGTGCGTAAGGCCAGCCAGCCCTTGTTGCTAACCGAGCCACCCAGTGCACGGGCATGGCCCATTGTGTATTTCTGCACACCTATTTTTTCAATTAATTAATTATCTTAATTTAAAATCTGAATTATTTAAATTTGTTAATTTTTGAGAAAAATTAGCAATTATCTATAGGTATCTTAATTAGATAGGATATTTACCCATATTTGAATTTTGTATCTTTGGAAAAGTCAAAATTCAAATTTAAACTTAAAGAGTTAAATTAGATTAAACTCTTAAATACGAAGTTAGATACTTATGGATACTAAAGGATAATTGATATTAGAGTTTAAATAAGATTTAATCTCCATAATTAAGAACTTAAATATGATTTAATTTTCAAATTTAAATAAGTAATTATATATAATTTTAATTAGATTAAATTAATATTGGGGTTTTTAATTAGATTAAATCTCTATAATTAAGGAATTTGAATTTGACTCAAATACTCTGATTTAAAGATATCAAATATCTTTAGGATTTTAATGACATTAGAATTAGATATAGATTTGAGTTAATTTAAATTAGTGGGAGGATTTTAAGAAGATTATCTTTTTTAATAGTTAGGATTAATTATCTATATAGAATATTTTAATTAGATTAGAATAATAGAGTTTAATTAGATTAAATATCTATCTTTCATGAATTGTATTTGATTAAAATGCTATACATAGATTAATTAGAGATAATATCAAAGAATTAATTAAACAGTAAATAATTTGATTATCTTACTTTAAGGAAATTAATTTGATTAATATTCCTTAAAATATCTTTAAATTATCTAGTATACAAATTTTGGTAATATTAAAATCTAAGATATTGAAATAAATCAAATACTACAATTAAGGAATTTAAATTTAGATTTTAAATTCTTTAATATTTAATTATGTTCCACAATTTTAGTGAGACTAAAATTTTGAAAAAAGTTGATTAGATCATATCTTCATAGGAATCAAATACAGATTATCTTTCCTATAATCAACATAATTAGCACATTAGCCTTAATGAGATTAAACATTATAGATTTGTTTATTTCAAATTTCAAATAAGGATTTTAATGAGATTTAAAATTCCTTGTTTTAAGACAATTAAAAGTGTAACGACCCGTCTTTTCGAACCGTTAACTACTTACGTTCTTAGTTTACATTTTTTTAAAAAATGAGACAATGAAAATTCATGACAAATTTTATTTTTTTATTTCTTCTTAAGAGATTTATATTTATAACTAACCATTTACTTAATTTGAAAATTTTGAAAACAAGTAAAATACTTCTCGATGGCTATGTAACCTTTATTTAAATTTGTTTATAAACTTTTTCTTAGAGTAATTTAAATAATGTGCAACCAAAAAGAGATTCCAAGTAAGGAGGGAGGTCACATATGAACCACTTAAGTCCCAAGCTCTCCTTAAATAGTTTAGATCTTATTGATAGATCCCTTTGTGTTTTGCATTTATATAAATCAAAATATTTTCTCTTTTAGATCTTTTTGAAAATATTTGTTTAAATTCTATTCAATTGAAATACATTTTCAAGTTCAATTTAATAAAATCATGTATTACGAAATAAAATACCAAGTTATAAGTATGTTTCCAAACAATATCAAGCTTACAAAATTGAAATCATTTGTTTCATAATAAGAACATAGGCGAAAGTAATTTTAATGGCAGTATTCCATTGCCCGTGTCTTGTATTCATCATTGCCTCGATTCTAGCTAACCCATCAATCAAATCAGAGGTTTCTTTACTTTAGTACCTATAGCATGGATGCTCATAAAACGTGAGCTTTCGCTCAGCAAGTACAATGTAATTCTCACAAAATATTTTACTTTTAAACAAACAATCTTTTATTAAAGTCCCGTTATGCTATTTTATGAAATCATTACTTTATGCTTTATTATAAGATATTGTATCATGATTTTATCTCATTTTTTTCAAAAGTCTTTTATCTTTCTTATGGGCCCTGGTGTATGTATCGAGTGCGCACAACCGAATGGGGAACCAGGAAAGCGACCTAATTGAAAACACCCACGGTCATAATCTTAATATACTTTTCATCGGAAATCCTCGCTTAGGGGAGATCGGACTTATTTTTCCTCGGATATCCTCACCTAGTGGAGATTGATACGACACCATCAAATTCTTTATCTTATTTAGTCTTATCTTAACATGAGTAGGTACGCTTCAACAACAAACCCAAACTTATATTCCATTAACATAGCATTTCCTTTGTTAAAGTATGCTAAAGTAATTTGATATGATAACATTGTAAAGTAAGCATATATCATTCTTATAGTATAAGAAATGTATTTTTATAAGTACATATTATAAATAGGTTATACAATAATAAAATAAAGACAAGTTGACATATGATTTATTAGAGACATACATTATTTATTTCCTATAATTGATTTCATATCTTAAATTTAAGTAAATATTTTCTTATCCCAATTAGAGATCTAAAGTAAAGTTTTCTATTAATTCATATACCAAATTTCTAACCCAAAATTTCAAGTTTTATAATTTATATTTTTGCCCATAATCTTAAGATTTCTAACATTTATGCTCTCTTGTGGTAAATATTGAGTTATAGCTTATCATTTGTTAAATATTCTTCTTTTATTTACTTTTACACTTTAATATAGTCTTAAAACTGCCTAAAATAACTTTCTCACATATTCGACCCACATTTTGTCAAAATTACACTTTTGACCGAAATACTCTAAGTTGTGGAATTTTAGTCCTTTCAACTTTTGAACAAACATTTTTAATTTTTGGAAAGCATTTTTAATGGGTAAAAATCTGTTCTTAAGGATCTAAGTCTAAATCATTAAGCTTAGTTCGTTCTCATACATCTTTTATTTTAGGGTTTTACACTTAAAAACTTTCCACTTTTGTGTTTAGTCATTTTGATTTTACTATTATTATTTAGCCTTTATTATTATGAAGTATTAATATTTAGAGACTTAAGAAATCAACAAGAAAAGTCTAAATATAATACAAATTATATAACATCTAAAGTAGATCAAATATATGATCACCTATTTATTCTTTAATAGAATCTATTTAAAGATATAACAAGCAAAGTGAATGAATATTTACTTTCTAAACTTGAATCTTCTTTCTTATATCTTCACTGCAAAATTAAGTGCTTTCTTCTCTTGATTATAATTCTTAATTTCTAGAATTGATGAATAAAATATTATAGCTCTTGTGGATTTGGAAGAAAGTGAGGTAGAAAGAGTTTTTTTTTTTTTTAAGAAAGATAAATTGGAAAATTGAAGATAGTTTTGGCTAAGTAATTAAAAGGTTAAGTATGGATTTGCAATTGCCAAATGAAGGATCTATTTATAAACCAGCTATAGGAGGTATCCAATAATACGCACTTTCATATTCTATCTAATAATCCAAATACCATTATTACTAATTTGTTAATATATTTTCTTTTCCTACTTTATTATCTTATTTTTTACTTTATTTTTCACTCATCCACTATTTTTGTCTCTAATATTTCTTTTTTTTTCTAATTATTTGGAATCCAATACCACTAACTACCAAAGAAAGTCTCCACTATATTAATTTTTTTCGTATCTTTGGGAGACAAAAGCTACTAATTAGTTTTGTCTTTATCTTCCACTTCGAATTATGACCACTAATTTCCAAAGAACATTTCTATTATTTTTCTTTTCCTACTTTTTGATTTATTTTAGAGACAAAAGCTATCAATTAGTTTTGTCAATATTTTTTTTTTAGAATTACCCACTAACTTTATCTCTTGCCTTTTCTACTCTACTAATTTATAGTTATTACCTCTCTAAGATAAAACTTCACTAGTCTTCATCTTTTTCTACAACTTATTTTTCATCCTTAGATTGATTTGTTTACTTAATTCTTTTTATACCTAAATCCTAGCCATTCAAATTATGGCATGGTACTATTTTGGTGCAACCATTAACTTTAGGTTATAAAATGTAATAATTTTTAATGTGATATAAACATGTCACATTTTTAATTAGGTTATATTGATGTACATAATGTAATCTTTGTAGAATTAACACATTTTTAATTAGGTTATATTGATGTACATAATGTAATCTTTGTAGAATTAATTTATTATTAAAGAAAACTAACTTAGAATTTCTAAGTTAAAATAAGGAAAAACTATAGTTTTCTCACATAATAAAATTTCAAGAATTTATGAATATAAACTTGTTAAAATTCGACCCTTAGTCTATTAATAATAATTCTACTATGGTTGCAAATCTAGGGATTCCTAAGAAGTAACAATCTCCCCTACTTATAAAATTTTCGTCCTCGAAAATTAGAATAATTCTGGGTACTTCTCTTTTATCTTTTCTTCTCGTTCCCAAATAGCCTCTTTGATCTTGTAGTTTCGCTACAATACCTTAACTAAAGGTATGATCTTGTTTCTAAGAGTCTTTTCTTCACGAGCCAAAATATTCACTCGTTTCTCTTCGTGTGTCAAGTCCTCATGAACTTCAATAGTTCATACTTCAAAACATGTGACGGGTTTGAGATGTATTTCTTCAGTATGGACACATGGAACATGTTATGTACAGATGCTAGTTCAGGCGTTAAAGCCGACTTATTGGCTACTTTGCCATTACGTTCTAAAATTTCAAATGGCCCGATGTATCTTGGACTCACTTTTCCTCTCTTTTCAAACCGCATTGCTCCCTTTGTTGGTACTATTTTGAGAAAAACTGTATCTCCCACTTGGAATTCTAATGGAGTTCTCCGCTTGTCTGTATAGTTTTTTTGTCTACTCTGAGTAGTTTCCATCCTTTTCCTGATTTTTTGTATAACTTCAATGGTTTTTTTTTTAATGAAATTAGTGGTTTCTAAATGTTTCTCCCCAGGTTCAATCCAATGGATTGGGGATCTGCATCTTCTCCCATAAAGTGCTTCATAAGGTGCTGCTTTGATAAAGGCTTGGTAGCTGTTATTATAGGAGAACTCTATCAATGGAAGCTTCTTATTCCATGCTCTTTTAAAGTCCATGACATATGCCCTAAGCATATCCTTCAAAGTTTGGATAGTTCGTTCTGACTATATGTCAGTTTGAGGATGGAAAGCCATACTATAATTTAGCTTTGTACCTAAGGCTTGTTGGACTTTTCTCCAAAAAGTGGAGGTGAATTGACTGTCACGATCAGAAATTATCTTTCGTGGTATTCCATGTAGTCTGACTATCTTAGCCACGTATAATTCAACTAACTTTTCCAATGAGTAAGTGATTATCATTGGTAGAAAGTATGCTGATTTAGTTAGTCGATCCAATCACCCATGTTGCATCATATCCTTCTGGCATTCTTGGTAATCCAACCACAAAATCCATAGCAATTTTCTCTTATTTCCACTCTAGAATTTCAGTTGGTTGCAATTCTCCAGCAGGTTACTTGTATTCAATTTTGACTTTTTGACACATCAAGTACCTTTGTATGTACTTAGCAACGTCAGTCTTCATTTCATTCTACCAAAAGTGTTCCTTTAGATCCTTATACATCTTTGTCGCACCAGGATAGACAGAATAAGGGGTTTCGTGTGTCTCAGAAATGATCTGATTCCTTATTTTGGCATCATTAGGTATGTATAATCTACCATTTAGTTTGAGAATTCTATTAGAAGAGAGACTGAGCTCAGTCTACTTTTCTTCTGCAATGTCTTCCTTAATTCGTACTAAGACAAGATTGAGCTCTTAGGTTTCCTTCGTGTTCTAAAAAATGTTCAGTTTAAGAGTCAGTATACATAATTTATCGATTATTAACTCTAAACTGATGTTGTTTATATCTTTTTGTAAGGGCTTGAGTAAGACTTTTATTGACATTAGAGTTGAAGTAGTTTTTCTGCTTAGCACGTCTGTAACCTTGTTTGTCTTACTTGGGTGGTATAAGATTTCACAATCATAATCCTTCACTAACTCAAGCCATCTATGCTGCCACATGTTCAACTCTTTCTGAGTGAATATGTACTTCAGGCTTTTATGGTCGGTGTAGATTTGACATTGAGCCCCGTATAAGTAGTTTCGCCAAAGTTTGAGAACAAATACTATAGCAACAAATACTAGATCATGAGTTAGGTAGTTTTTCTCGTGCTCCTTTAGTTGATGAGAACCATATGCCATGATCTTTTAATTTTTTTATTAGTACTACTCCTAGTCCCAGGTTCGATGCATCACTATAAATATCGAACTATCCTTCATTTGATGGGATGGTAAGTATAGGTTCACTGGTAAGCCTATTCTTCAACTCCTGGAAGCTTTCTTCATACTTCTCAATCCATTAGTATTTGTTTTCTTTTTTGTTGTAAGGGCTGTGAGGAGTGTAGGGTGCTTTGAAAACCTTCTACAAATCTTCGATAATAGCTGGCTAATCCCAAAACGCTCCTCATTTCAGTCACGAATTTGGGTGCTGGCTACTTGTTCACTGCCTCTATCTTAGAAGGATCTATGACAACTCCTTTCTTTGCAACCACATGTCCTAAGAAATGGATTCAGTCTAGCCAGAATTCACACTTAGAGAATTTGGTATAGAGGCAGTATTCCCTTAACTTCTGCAATACGAATTTGAGGTGTTGTTCGTGTTCTTCTTGAAACCTATAGTACATCAAGATTTCATCAATAAAGACTATGAAAAATTTGTCTAAGTATTCCTTAAACACTCTATTCATCAAGTCCATAAATGCCGCAGAGGCATTTATTAGCCCAAAAGACATCACTAAGAACTCATAATGCCCATATCGTGTTCGAAAGATTGACTTTGGAATATTACTCTTTTTAATTCTCAGTTGATGATAGCCTGATCGCAAATTGATCTTTGAGGAAACTACAGCTCCTTTTAGTTGATCGAACAAGTCATCTATCCTTGGCAAATGATATTTTGTACTTTATGGTCACCTTATATAATTCTTTATAATTAATGCACATTCTGAATATTCCATCCTTTTTTTTCACGAATAGCATATGTGTACCCCATGGTGAGTGGCTTGGTCAGATGAAACCCTTGTCTAATAACTCTTATGGTTGGATTTGTAGCTCCTGCAGCTAACCAGGTGCTATTCTGTAAGGTGCTTTGGAAATAGGAGCAGTACCAAGTAGTTATTCGATCTCGAAAGAAATTTCTTGCTCTGGCGGTAGTCCTAGTAGAACATCGAGAAATACATCAATGTATTCCTCGACGATGATTACATCTTCTAGCCTCTTCTTTTCTTTTTTACTTTTATCTAGAATATTAGCTAGATATCCTAAACACCCATTACTTAGCATTCTCTTTACTTGCATTGGTAAGATCATCACTCGAGGCTACTTCTTAGTATCTTTATTATAAGTGAACTTCTCTTTTCTTAGAGGTTTGAACGTGATCCTTTGACTTCGACATTTAATATTAGCATTATACCTTCCAAGAAGCCCATTCCTAGAATGACATCATAATCAATTATTCCTAGGATGACTAGGTGAGCATATAGTTCTCTAGCAGCTATAATTATTGGAACATATCTTATCTAATAATTCATTCTCAAAGTTTCTCCTTGAAGGTAGAGCTACGTTTAAAGTTCTAGTCATTCTATCACTATTTCGAACACAAAACAATGCGTAGCACCAGAGTCAAACAAGACATATGCATTTTGAGTGGCAATAGACAGCTGACCTGTGATCATATTAGAGGTTCCCGCATCTAAATCCTCCTTCGTAAAGGCGTAAACTTTGGCAGTGGTTTCTGGAGGTGCTTCTAATCTTCTTTGATCAATCTGGGGTCTTTCAAGTTTGATCTGCATATCGTGAATTTGACATCCTTATGGCTTAGATGTGGTTACTAGGTTAGCCTGATTTTGTCTACTGTAGCAGTTCTTGGTATAATGACCCTCCTTGCCATAGACGTAGCAGGTATTTGAGCCAAAGCGACATTCTCCAGGGTGTCTCTTCTCACACTTAGGAGACGGTGGGAAATCAACCTTGGCATTCTTTTGTTGTTGAGGCTTTCCTTTTTAGTTTCTTTGGCCACCAAATTTATCCATTCTTTTCTTTCTACTATAATTATTGTGGTTGTTTGTGATGCCCAAGATTCTCACATACATAATAAGCCAATAATAAACATATTCATATTGCATAATAGACATATCAAGCAACTAGTATCAATTTCATGGTAAATTACTCATTCTGATTGTTAAATGATCTGTATTATTGTACTAATATTTGTGGAAGGGCTCCCATGCAGTGTAAAGGCTCAGTACCCTCAGAGTGAGAGAGCTTGGTGTGTGAAAGGGACAAAGAATACATTTATGAATAGTAATACTATACGAACATGCATTAAAATCATATTTGTTGATTACTTGGTCAAATAGTAGTTTTTCGGTAAAATGCATTTTTCATGCTTTTCGGAGCCAAATTGACTGTGCGTTTAAAACTTCAAATAGCTTTTATTTAATGTATAGAAGCCATTTCTAGCATTTTCCAAAATGTTGGTTTTAGGTAAGCACGAGGTGGCAGTTACTATATTGAACTGTGTTTAATTACACTAAGCTAGCTTAGATTAAGCTTAATCGCGTAATGTCATCTTTGTGCACTCTAATAATTAGGCATTGATACTTTGTTTGCATTATTATTTAGAGTCTAATTGATTTATTTTTATGTTTAATGATTGGTTATGGGGCTAGGTTTCACTAGATTATAATAAGATTGGCCATATGGAATTATAGGTCAAAGTATGACTAGTTTTCACCTCTTAAGCTAGGTTTCACCATTTTGGTCTACACTTGGGTGTATAGGATGGACCAGCAACGTGGTGAGTATGCTAAGGATGTTTTTGAGCTGGACACATGGAAAGTAAGGTGCAAAATTCCTAAAATACCCCTTAGAACTTAAGTTATGCCATTTCTTAGTTATTAAGTATCACTTTTGGACCAAATCTGGTCACTT